>JABFFJ010000141.1:0-19744 GCA_013623715.1 Fusarium verrucosum
GAGGGGGAGGGCGGTGTGAAAAACAGGGTCCAGATGAGGTCTAGGGAATTTGATTGGGTGGATGGCCCCTAGACTCACAAAGATTAGCGTCTCGTCGGTAGTTTTAAGGTCTTTGTTCCAGCGGTGATAGGGGCGGGCAGCATTGGCGGGCTGTGATGGATGTCTACGGGATAGTACGGACACCTCGAGAAACATCACCAATTGAAGCTTTGAATTGGATATTCCTGATACCTACACAATCAATTGTCACCTACCAGCTCAACTACAGCTAAACATAAGCTTCACAAGCTCAATTGAGCCTCATCCCCTGAGCCTAACCCCAGCCACAAAACGCAGGTACAGTTACAGTTTTCAGTGTCGATCCAACCCCCACCAATCTCGAGGTCCAATTCCAATCCCATTTCCAATCTCTCCCTCTCTCTCTCTGGGTTTTCTCTCCTCGTACTCGGCTTGACCAGATACGAATGCAAGGTTCGTTCCTCCAGGGGTCATATGCACAACACAACACCCTTCAAGTTCAATCGACAACCCAACCCAACCCCTCTTTTTAACAACTGAGGATACGTGGCCCCTTTGAATTTCGACTCTGGCCGGGCCCTTGATTGATAGAGCCGAGAGGCCACTTTTCAAGCTACCGCTAGTTGGCTGATCCCTGCTGGTTTACGGTTTACTCTCCGGCGAGAATGTTTCATCGCCAAATAAAATGTTTACATGAATTTTTACTCGAGTCTTGATTGGTTTCATGTCCGGAGCCTCACGGATTATCGTGTGATCAAAACACTTCGTTCCGTTGATGCCGTAGCCGTGGGACCCGGCCAGTCTCAACACCAAGCAACCACGCGGGGTAGAAACTGATGATGAAATGCTACTCCAGAAAGGCTGAACTATCTTAACTGGATGCTTAGAACTATTATATGAGTGGACAAGAGTTTGGATTTGAAATAACATTCATATGTACCAACTTTAGCACTCAAACCCTAGGGAAATATGAAAAGGGATCGAACCATCTCCTGTACTCTGGTTGAGGTTTGTCAATGCGCCTATCTATTAGATATCAAATACCTTTCAATTCCATTGTTCCTCTACACGCAAGCTCTAACTTTCAACCCCGAATACTATATATATCCAAAGGGCACAATATGAATATAGAAACCCTCTCCCCAAGCGATTTGATGTTTAATTTCTGAACCTTCATCCCCTGGTTTCTTTGTTCTTTTTGAAACGGAAATGCGATCATGCTTGGAGACCTTAAGAGGGGTCTATTTCCTCATACAACTGTATATGCTATCATAAAGTATCACATAGCTCTAAATAGTCGTTACTGGAAACTTGTATGGAGGCACGTTTCTTGTAATATAAGCATTATGCCAATATTTCTACAGTGACCAATTTAACCTTATTATTGCATCATGACTTATTCAAGCTCTATTACTAGATACTTCAACCCTCGAGACATCTTACGATCTCGTAGACCTTCAAAAAGACGAGAGTTTATCGATCCGGATACTCGCTATAATGTATGGTGTAAAAAGACCAAGCTTTCAGCCATAAAGCTCAACTGCAAATAACACATCTAGGCCACAATTTAGATATATACCAAAACCTCAACAACTGCTGTAGCTATCTACAAACCTAACACTGCCACTCCCTTTCCCCTCTTTGTGATGTATATACTCACTGCAGTAGAATGTCTTGCCAAGCTTTGGCACAGCTAACTTAAAGTTTCAGGGTCCATTGCAAGGATTGCAGGGTCCAACAACTTTATCAACATGATCAGTACCATCTAACTCAATAATTAAGCTAAAATTGTAACACGTTTCCCAAGAGCAAAATCCAACCTTTCAAGGTTGTCTACCCCTATCCGGCTTTGCAATATGGAACCCTATGATTGTGGCCCCGTGGTAGAATGGATGTTGTGGTTCGTGATGCAGTTTGAATTATTCAACATCTACAACCTATAACGGAGCCCAAGTGGGTGGTAGTGCATGCCAAACAACATCCTGTAGCTAAAATACTTCGTGGGGGGTTCCCTTTCACTGTCACCTGCCTCTTAGATCAGACCATTTGAATGCTGATCTCCTAGGTCTGTTGGTTTGTCGTTGCTTGCTGACTTGTTGTTTGAAACTTGCATGCCCGGTAATAAAGCTTCAAGTCACTTTTTTGGCGGCCAATGTCTCCTGTTACTTCCTCTGTGCTTCTAATGTTGTTTCTATATCCAAATCGATGCTTCTCGCGCTCTGTTTGGTCTTTGATGAGAGTCATAGCCGAAGATCGATGTATGTCTCATGATCGGATGCTTGGATTTCATATCGGCTCAGATTGACAGCAATATTAAATTGGAACTTATTTCCGTGGAAAGACTTACAATCCTGCAAAGTAACCATGTTTGACAGATAACGAATGGTTTATTGGCTGTTGGTTGTGTGTTGTTGGCCACACCAAAGACTGAGTTTGTTCGTGGAGGTAACGCAAACAGGTGATTGTGGTTTCAAAAGCCATGTAACCTTATCAAGGATACTACGATGTCAGCTCATTTTCATCATATTGATAGATCATCTCGAAATTTGCTGTGCCGCTGCCTGGGCGGATGAGTATACTGTATATGTCAGTTGAGCCGTTGTTTGTTGCGACGATCGGTCCGCCAAGGGAGAGCGGTCTCTGTTGAAAAGTATGGCCAATCCTGGTACTAGACCGTTCTCACAGCACATCCAAGCGATACTTTCAGGCGAGCCAAGTGTCGAAGCTCATGAAGGCTTTGAGGAAAGGTAGAGAGAGGGATAATGAACATATCCAAGCGTTAGTAGCCAGGTAGTGCAGATGAGGGGCAACCGGGTTCCCTTGTTTCGATGATGCCAATGCCGAACCGAGAAGGGATACCTAAGCCAGATGAGGTCTCACAAACAAGCCGTGTAACCCTGTTATCCTGGCCCTGAGACTCAATCTGACAGAACATTGAGCGGGTGGTGGGGCAGCCATCAACAGCGGGAAGTGGATATAGATTTTGATAATGAAAGATGATAGAGATAGTGTTAAAGTTGTAGTTGAATATAGACAAGAAGCCCAATGAGTCGAGTGTGGAGTGTTTTAGAAGGAAACAAAACACCAACAGTCAAGGATCTGGGTCTGAGCACTCCGATAGAGTTTGATATTAGCTTATCCGGGATTTCCTAGTTGCCGTCTGCACCTGCATCTGGTCCTCACCTGCACCTTCCTGGACTGCCAGCAAAGCAAAGCACAGACTCAAAGGAAGGTACCCGGCCGCGGCAAATATGAATTTGGAAAGTGCCCTGAACCTAGAGCAGCCAATCTTGTTTCCCATGGAGGCAGTCACAAACATGACTTCAATCACGGATGGCGCTTGCTTGCCTTGATAGCCGCACAACGGCACTTGCTAGCCCGTGCACAAGCGCGTTTGGCTGTTGGTTCTTGCAACCTCACTTCAACCTCACCTCACGAACCAACACACACGGTTTGATGGACTTTTTGTCTCAGATGATATCCCGACTGTTTCTTCAAGAATTCAATGACTGTCTGCAACATGTAAATATATGCACTTCCTCTTTCCGCCTCATGCCAGAATAATATACTCGATAATGCATACTACTACGGCACTATGCAACCTCCTGCGCGGCTCCTTTTGAAAACCACACATCTTCCTTGCTCCATATCAACAAAACAAGATCCTATAACCAAAGAACCTCAGACCATTTGCTTGGCCAGGCTGTGGCTCCAACGTCTCCCATTCATCCGTCGAGCTAGCAGCATGGCACTTCTCGTATCCATCTGGGTTCAGTCAGCTCCTGGATGAGCTTTCTGGTTTCTCCCCCAGTTACACGCATATTTCAAACATGATCAAATACCTGGGCAGCAAGATTTCGCAGTCCTCAGCACCTGCCGGCTACAGTATGGCCGGTAGCAATAAGGCCGCACCATCGAGGACTGACACGGTTGGCTTACAATCTTTCCCCGATTGTTGTTAGAAGGCGTACTTGCAACCTATTTCTGCCCACCAACGGCCATTCGGATAGACCCATGAGCCATTGGGGCCTCAAGACCAGCAGCATTTGTACTAGTCTCCGAGTCCACAACCAGCATGCCCCATCGATCCAATTATAGTACTGTTGTATGCTTGGTTCCTTTACGGTCAACATCGAGATCAGACATCTCGCTTATTAGCCGGTGCTTCAGCTTGCCATGGCTGACATGCAAGTTGGTTTCAAGATAAGAAGCCACATTGCAAGCATATTCCCAATTGGGCCTCGGATGCATCCTATCAAGCGATGAGGTGGCCTGGCAGGCTGGTACCATTCACAACCAAACTACCGGAACGCATGCCGGGAACACCAGTGGTTATAACATGCTTATCCAGATACTAGCTGGACTTGACTCCTCATCTTTCATTTTCGGGTTTCTGCGCTCATCCTTGATAAGAATATTGATCCTTTTTATCATAAATCAACCTTTTGGACAAACATAGGATATCGCGGCAAACTACTCGGCCTAGCTTCGATATCCTAACAATGGGTTAGTCCGCTTCTGATTGTGGACATGTCTCAGTTGCTCCAATATCATCAACCTGGGGAACCTTTGAAGAAAGTTGCATCTTATCCTCACTTCTGACGAATCGGGGAACGCACACGGAACCCGGCTGGTGAAGGCCAACGCTAGGGTAAGCATGCAAGACCATGGCAGGCTTAGCCTGCATCAAAGACGGGTTGTAACTTGTTTGGTCGTTGGCAGGCCATAACAGGGTTCACTGTCGATATCCAAGGCATGATCAATGGTATGGCTTCACACACATGCTAACCTTGAAGAAATCGGACATGTCTGTAGTGGGAAGCTTGGACCTTGCACGCACATGAATACAACTACCTATGGAATGGTGGCCCTGTCTCATGCACGAACTACCCATTACTGTGCTTTTTATCCTTTCCATCCATGGACACTCATCCATGCTAGGAAGCAGCCTGATATCTCACATGGCCCGTATTACGACTAACCCATTGCCGCCGGCAAAGAGTTATGTTAGCTATCACATTCTCCACCATCAGACTGCCGGGAGTCTAAGTCGTCGTCACCACCAAGGTTCAGGTTCTTGGATAGGACTCCAATACGTGTGCATCCATCAGTTTTCTTGTCGAAAATGGCTTACCGTTACACGCATCTGTTTGCCATCACGACACCGTAGATGCTCGATATTTGTGTTACACAAACAGACAAACAGACAGGGATGACCACGAACCGAGGATAGATCGATCTTGGTGGATCAATGCAGCACGGTTCGGATCTTGACGACAAGGCCACTTGCCATTCTGGTCTCTGAATATGCCTGGCAACGCAATCCTTCATATCCCTGGGGAGAGGGATCCATTGCAGCATGGCTTAGTTAGCTTAGCTGCCTCAGTATAAGGTTCAGGGAAGAGGACCCTGAGGCCAATATGCAACGGCAAGCGGGTCATAATAATCCAGTCGACAGGCTGCACAAGTCTCGGCTTCGACGACAGGACGAGTATGGCCGACTCTTGGGTTGCGTCCCGTTCCCCTCAACGACCAGTCCCCACACAAACACAAGACAATTACTGGCACAGCATCCAATAGCGTACGTAACTGTCATATCTCAGTTTCTACAAGCCTCGTGTTGGTGATGTCTATACCAAACATACATGCATACTCTGTCAGTCGCATTGGCGAAATACAGACGAGACATACACATGGCTGATCGACTTTGCAGTGGGTTAGCCTGCGGAGAAATGACCGCATTACTGCTGTTGTCTTGCTACGAGATGCTTCATGTTGGCCCATACCTCTGCACTGCAACCCAGACAAACGTGAGCAGGGAGTGCCATGCGTATAGAATGAAGCACAATTCAGTACAGCACAGTACGGTACACAAAGAGGAGACGGTGATGTTTGCCATTATTCACCAGGCGCGTCTCTCTCTATTCTTGTGCGCTGTTTCGGCTGGACCATCCTCTCACGGATAACATTACAGATGCATATCAAGTCCCTTGCGAAGCCTTGGACGAACAAGAAGTAATATTCCTCATCGTGCCACCCAGGCAAAGCTCAACATAAGGTACTCTTTGACTACAAATCAGCATGGAGTTAAGCAAAAGCCGGCAGTATAATGCTGCTGCTGATACTTTTCTTGGCCGTACAGACCACCCCTGCCCAGGCTTATGCAGTTTGTTGCTCGCTAACTACTGTTGATGCTGCAGCTGGTGTTGACGCAAAGTGGGTTTCTAGAAAGAAAGGGGCCCAAGATACGGAGTGAGACCTTCACCCCCACCACCTTGGGAGTGGTGGTGCAAGGCGGAGCATTTTGCGGCCAAAGATAAACCGTGCCTGGCAACAAGGCGATGCTTGGTACCAGTGGCTCGGTGTACAGATGGCCTCCTCTATGTCACCCGCCGCTTTGTTGCATGGATCGATACGCAAACAGGGGGTGCAATGAGAGAAGAGAAGAGAAATGGGGAACCTGTCCGGTGACGATCAAGACAAGAGATCCAGTCGAGGGTCCTCGACAGAGCCCAGATGACTATCCGGGGACCAAACACCCCCGTCGAGGATAAGAGTCAATGCTCATAAAAGGCCGGATGTCCCGCTCAAGAATTATTACACATGTGGACATTATAAATCCAAGTCACTTGTTCATCTTCAACCTTACATAACTGCAGTCAATCCCGTCATTGAGGTTACCTTCATCTATATAAGAAGCCCCTCTATATACCCTCAAGCCTGAGAATCCGGTCACTGTCTTCTTTCTGTTCAGTCCACTGCGGAAACTCACTGCTTCCCTCCACTTTCTACTATATCACCCAACACTGTCACCTAGAACAACTTATCATCTACACCTTGCCGGCCAACACAACCCCATAAAGACGCCCATCTCAACCATAGACGCCAGCATAGGTCACAATAACTCTCTCGCAAATCCCAATACAAACCACCAGGCATCTTCTCAAAGTTCCGTCACGATGACTGAACCCACCACTGAGTCGTCAGGAGTTGTCAATTACGCCGACGGATTCTGCGCACATATAAGTCTTCATAACTGCTACAACAGAACTGAAGACAGAAAGCCTCTTTGCCAGATGTGTATAAACAATGGATGTACTGAAACGAATTCCAACACTCCAATGGCCCTCAACAGATCCCCGAGATGATGAAGCATCGTGGCACGACCTTGGGTCGACGCTTTCTTGTCTTAATTCTTCAAACAGAACAGCTGTAAGAGGAAGCCAAGAAAGAGGCTTGGAACCGGCGTGACGGGTCGGATCACACGGAGTGAGAATCTGGTAGGGTGGGATTATGCCCACAGATGCACACGCCTATGAGACATGCATGGTCTTGGTCAATGATCTAGCCATGACCATGGTTTCCACGTGCTGAGGAACGAGATTGACAGGGTTGATTGGAGGATTAGGGGCAATGACAGGCGAGGGATGGATGAATGCTGTTGGGGAGTGTGCAAGACAGACAAGGCCTTACAAGGCACAGACATTAACTTCAGTCTGAGAGAATCTTTTAACAGAATTGAAGGATTGTTCTTGACGAGATAGGTGCATGCAATTGCAATCGTACAGCTACCACAGCAGTAGCTACATGTGTGATTGATATCAGAAACTCTATTGTCATATTGGTATATTCTCTAGCCGTCAGGAATAGCCTCGATGCCCCCATTGAAGCCAGTTGGAATCCTTTGAGCGTTGTCAGTTGGCATCTAGCGAAACACTATAACCAGAATGTCATTGGTGTTATCACAAGGTCAGAGCATGTACATGGCACGCGGCCTCTCATAATGCTTGGAATGACATCCGTGTTATTCGACTGGCTGCTTTATTAGTGGCTAATAAGAAACATTGTGATATGATCAGTCACAACCTCGACTGCTCTTAACAGACATGATAAGAGAAGTATACATACATGTGCCTACAGGTACAGAATTAATGGGTGAAGCAGGCTATTACATGTTTGTCTAGAGACAGGATTCGTGCACAGGTACTAACTTGATACGCAAAAGAAGTGCATATGCGTATCAACATGTAAGTCACATCGCACGAATGAGCGTCTGCTGGATAGGTGTCACTATTCTATACCCGTCCATTGCTAACTTCATAAGCTATTCATTGTCTTCTTATTGGACTAAGAATGATACAGACCAAAACTGAAGCCTACTGCACAATACTACAGTATCATAGTGGCGGACCCCAAAGAGGTGAGGGTTGCGAGACCAAGCTGTTGGTAATGTGATATGATATTATCTTACCTACTTCTGTTACTTATGTTGGTTAATACTGTACATACAGTGCATAGATAGTTAGTAGATAGTTCTACACTCACTATCCGAAAACGTGCAGTAGTAGACTTGGCTTTTCTTAGAGTTGTGGGCCGAGCCGATAAAGACAAAGCATTACGAATAGTGAAACAATCGATCAATCAAATTCACAGTACATATTACTTATTCCAGTTCTAGTAAACTGAGCGTATCCATGTTCCCTGCTTCTCTACATACGTCAACCGCTGCGTAACCAGCAAAAAATCTGTACATCACCAGATATGCCGCTCAGTCAGATCTATTTACACCTACAGTATGCAACCCGCCAGAAACGTGTGAATAACTTCCCAATGCAGCAATTCCTGCATAGGTCAAATCAGCCGTAAGGCAAACTAACAGAATAGCTCGGTTCCGACACTTTGGAGGCGACGGCACAAGAGAGGGTGTGAAGAGACAACCACTAATTCTTCTTTATGAGGAAAATCAGTTGACAAACGTTTTTTATTAAACCTCCACAAAAGCAACGGTCTTGTAGAAGTGAGTGGCAATACTATTTTTTTCACCCTAGTCTCAGTTGGTTATAAAGCGCCGTTGATAGAAAACGTTCTAAAAAGAGGCGAAAAAGAGGCATTTTGACGTTGACATGCTTGAATGTGGTGGCAACGCATCTATAAATAATGCACGAGGTACGAGAGTCATGCGTCAAATAAAACATGCAGAGGCATATATGCATACATATACGGAGTACACACACATACATTAATTAGGACTTACATGCAATGATATAAATAGTGTGCTGTCTTGGACTCCGCTTATTGGGGCCCATATACGCAATGGCATGAATACCATACAAGGAACATCGTAGAATTAATCCTCTCAGCTTATGTCCTTGTCCAACTACATGCACTATCGAGTCAAGCAGACCAACAGTGACATTGGTCACTTCAGTATATGCAAGTCAGACAATAAAGTCAGCTTGTCTAAGCAGGTTACGCACTCATATCACATGCACAATTACAAAGCATGGCACCACGTGTTGTCATAATTAATTCAATTCAATACCACAACTCTATCAGAATGATCTACACTCCCCGGCTCTCCAAGGCTTCCGCCTCCAAGCCCATAACCAAATAGCACATGCGTACCCAAAGGTATACGTTACTGACACATGATGCATTCAGAAAACTCCGCGCTGGTTTTTCATGCGCCTCATCGATGACCTGCAAGGAATCAAATGGCCACGCAGTAGCCAAGATCGAAAAGACAGTGCCTCGCCGCTAGAATCACGCCCTTTGTAAAAGTCCCCAAACGTCCGTCCCCAGAGAACAAGAAGGTATCACAACAGAAGTGAAAGGTCTATGCCTGCCAAGTGACAGGCTACCTAGTCATCTAGTATGATGCATCTAGAAGAGAGCAACCATGGCAGCAACCATGGCAGCGCCAAGGAAGCCGGAAGAGACCATGAGACCGTTGGCACCAGCAGTGGGCACGGAGGCAGGAGGAGCCTCGTTACCGGGCTTCTCGGGAGTGGCAGGGGTACCGGGAGTGCTGGGCACCTCAGTGTTGTGGCTGGGAACAGGCAGCTTGGTGTGAGGGACACCAGCAGTAGGACCAGCCTTGGTGGTAGTGTTACCGGCAGGGTAGTAGGTGGTCTTGATAGAGGGCTTCAGGGTAGGGGTGTTGACAACAGGAGGAAGCTGGCTGGTGGTGTTGGCAGCCTGGACGACGACGACGCTGCTGGTGGTAGGGACCACGGGCTCGGGCTCAGGAGTCGTAGTAGGCTCAGGAACGGAAGTGGTGACAATAACCTCAGTTGAGGTGCGGACAGGGCAGTTGGTCACTTCAGGGCCGCACTGAGTAAGGGTGACAACACGGGTAGTGGTCGAGGTGAGAGTTGTGGTGGTGTCCTGCTCAGGAGCAGCAGGAGGAGCGTAGTCCTGGGGAGGAGGAGGAGGAGCATAGTCCTGAGCAGCGGCGACCGAGGCGCCAGCGGCGGCAATCATGAGGCTGGAGAACTGCATTTTGATTGATTGTTGTTGTCTGAAAAGAACAGTATTGACTTTTAGGGAATTCGTAAGATTCTTGCGTTGAGCGAAAAAGAATGAAGAGTGCAAAGCACAAATAACGTTTTCAAGAACCGGTTAATGAGAGTATAGCACAAGGCTGGAAGGGTATCGTGAAAACAAGCGTAACGAAGAGTGAAGAAGAAACAAAACAAGCGTCCAAGGCGGATGGTGAGCCCAACTTGTAGTTTTCGCACAAGAGGGGACTCAATCTCTGTCCATTCAAGGCCATCCTCCGACCCCTGTCTGTCTGGCAATAAGAGCCTTGTGCGTTGTCACCTCATTAGCCAAGTTGACGACTGGCCTTGTTCCCCCGTCCCTGGAAGGCTTGTGACTTTAGCCCCGGCATTGGGTCCAAATGGTTTTCGCCGGTACCACCGCGCAACGGTACCTTGCATTGCGCCCAGAAGCCTGGACCGTGATTGGATCCAAATACAGGCCAGGGCCTGGTTAAGGATCTCGGTTACTGCGCTTTTGACTGGTTTGTTCCTGAGCTAGAGTCCTTATCCCGGTCTAGCTTTGTTCTGGTCCCCGTCCTTTATCTGCGAGGAAGCATCACACTGGCAAAGAGCCTTCGGTTGCATATCCTCAGCCAATCAGAAAATTGTCAGGCTTACAGGGACGTGCTTTGCTGGAGCCAGCGAAGAGATTCAATTTTAGCAACTCCCCATTTGCGCGGTTTCTTGTGTGATGACAGCAGTTGGTCATCGCCAGAGGAGTCGGTGTGGGTTCATGGCCTTTGACTGTGTCGACAAAGCTGACAATCTAAATGAGTCAAGAGAAACAAAGAAAATTCTCAGACCCAAGATCATTGTGCAACTCGGACAACGGAGTACGCACCGTCTGCAATGTAGCCAACGGAATCAACAGCGAAATTCAGTTGCATCGCTTGACACACAATTTCCTGGGACCCATGGCGAGGACCAGACCGTCTCATTCAACGTCCCACACGATAAGGTGCGGTAAGCAAGGTTATGAAACGGCTTACTACAGCGCCTCTGACGAGAGAATTATTCCGCCACGCGTAGATAGGGTGGTCATGAGAGTTAAATGAACTGTAAGCCCATCTCAGACAAAACCCTCGTGATGACTTGACTTTGAGTGACTTCAGAGACAGTCACAAATGCCTCAGCTAAAGTGCGTGCACGAGGCTTGAAACACTTGGAGCGCCTCCAGATCTCAAACTGAGCGTCTACTGGCAGCCACCCCGAGAGCCGCCCAAGCCTAGAGGGCAAGCGGGTGATAAGGGGTGGACCATTTGGATGTTATTGTGAGCGGCACGGCTGGACCCAACCCGGAATATTGGATCTGCACAGGCTCTTCTTGGCAATGGAACAGTACCATCGCAGCGAAGCAATGCGCCGCATCAATAGGGGAAATAAACAATATCCGAAAGAGCGGCGAGCGATGGGACTCCAGAGTTGGATCTCAACTGGCACTCAAATCTTGCTAAGATGCAACTGTCATCTGCAATGCCGATAAAATTGATTTGGAGTGGAGTCAACGCGTAATTGTCATCTTCCCGGAGAAGGAATTGGCTTGCTTTGTATCCGTAGGCGCGGGTAGTTGCTGGACGTGGCTATCTTTAGCTCAATGTCTTGGATCGAATTGAGAATCGCTTGGTCTCAAGTGGTAGATAAAGGAGTTTCAGGATACATCACGGCGGAAATTGAGGATGCTCGGCGCTGTCTATGCGTGCGTGCGTCCGTCCATAGGCAGTGTACGATTCCGAATTCAGCTGGTGTCCGTTCGTAGGTGTCTGTGGGTATCCGTCAATGGCGGCGAACAAAGGACCAGCTCTAGGCCTGGGAGTACCCGCTAGGAGAATTCTCAGGGGCATTCTTGAAGTTGGAAATACTGATAATGAAAGGAGATGGTTCGACAACAAGAAAAAAATATCAAGGAGAAAGGAAGAATAAAAGAAAACAAACGGAAGGAGGAGCTGACGACGTGGTGGAGAAGCCCCTTCCATTCTTTAGTAATGCGGCAACACTAACACGAGATATGTATCAGCCACAGCAGATGGATGGAAGGGAAGGTGCATATGATATCTGACTTTACGTCTTCAATTGTCTCTACGTACCTACCGATTTCTAAGGATGGCGCTGCAGCTGCTGCATTTACCTACCCTGAACTTCTCGTGTTCGATCGATCAGGGGACTTTCTGCAGCAGCAATTCCCAAATGCCCCGCCCCCGCATCGCGTCTCAGTGGTCACTGGTAGCGTTATGTAGAATTAAGGAGTAGATTCGGCTCCCCTAGATGCTAATTTCTGGGCGGCCAAGTACTCTCCCTAATACTTTGTAAGGAATGGTACATTCGCTGCTTACATAGCTCCATCACACATCCACTATTACCTTGACAGTTGTCTGGAAACCCAACCCATTCCATCAACTCAACTCCACCAAACGATGCAAATACCCTGACGAACAACTCATCACTCTCTATCGATCGAACCAAACCAAAGCACCACTCAAACCAACATGACAAACTACTTGAACGATCCTGCCCTCTACATCTACACCTCCCTGACCGCCGGCTCCGCCCACATCGTGACAGCCACCTCCCGTCTCGAGACCATCTTGCGCGCCAACCGCATTCCCTTCAAAGCTATCGATCTTTCCGTCGACACCAAGGCTCGCCTATTATGGGGTCGAAGAGCCGGTAAAGATAAGAAGGGCCGCGAGAGGAAACTTCCTGCCCTAATTCAGGAGGGTTGGGTTGTGGGTGTACGACAATTCCCCCCTGGTGTACCACCATAGACTCGTAAAGCTGATACATGTGGCTTCTTGTAGGATTTTGTCGAGATCGAAGAGTGGAACGAATATGGCGAGCTCAAGGACCATGTTACTATTTATATGGACGAATTCACCATCCCTTCCATCAACGATAAGCTTCCCGAGCCCCCATTAAAACGACCCATCGACCTCACTGGCGGCCTTCTCGATGGAATGACCCCTTCGCCCGTTGCACAGGCCTTCAAGGCTGCAACAGCCAGCGGCGAAATACCGAAACCTCCTCCTGCCGCGCCTCCTCTGCCAGAAGCCAAGACTGCCGCACCAGCTGCGACAGGAAAGGCTCCAGCAGACAAGACCCTACCTGTCCGATCCGTCGCTGAAGAAGCTGCGCAAAAGGCTAAGGACCTTCGCTCACAGAGTCTGCGAGAAAAGGTCCATGGCAAGGATGGAGCGAAGACCAAGGATGACGCAAGCGCAAAGACAGCAGCTGCTGGGGCCGAGACGCCGGTAAAGGAAGAGTCTGGGTCGGACAAGACAGCCGAGACGAAGTCGGATGATGATTCAGAGGAGGAGGAAGATAGCGAAGATGACAGCGAGGAAGACGAAGCTGACAGTGATGACGACAGTGACGAGGAGGAAGAAACCAAGGAGTCTGCAACAGAACCACCGGCTGAGTCAGTAGCAACGGCAAGTACGTCTACAGAAACCACCAAGGAAGAGACCAAAGACCCCAAGAAAGAGGTTAAGAAGGACGTTAAGAAGGACGTCAAGAAGGACCCTAAGAAGGACACCACGAGGGTTGCCAGAACGGCTGTCAAGAAAGATACTACAAAGGACCCCAAGACGGCTGTCAAGAAAACCACCACTACAAAGGTGGTTCCTAAAACGGCTGTTAAGAAAGACGCTACGAAGGATACCAAGACGGCTGTCAAGAAAGATACCACCAAGGTGGTTCCCAGAACGCCTGTCAAAAAAGACGCCACGAAGACCACCGTCAAGAAGGATACCACCAAAGATACCAAGACGCCTGTCAAGAAAGACACCACCAAGGATACCAAAACAGCTGTCAAGAAGGATCCTAAGGACGTCAAGAAGGACACCAAGAAATAATAGCGAAACAGAGAGCATGACGAATATAACTTCGCTTCAATGTTCTACCAGGTGTGGGAAGAATAGTGTACAGAGTCTAGTCGAAACTCAACCGATATACCACATGACGTTAATTCCAACCAGCACAGAGATCAAATACCCAATCTCCACTCTACTAATCCATATACAAGACGCTATATAATTCCGTAATATTTCACCACCAATTAATACAATCCATCATCATCGCTGGCTGTTCCATCCTGGAAACCCATTGGTGCTTTTCCCTTGCCCTTAGATCGGCCATTGATATCATCCACCTCATCCTCCTCGTCAAATTCATCGTCACTCGTCAATGCAATCGCCTTGCCTTTACCTTTACTTGATCCTGAGGCAACTGCTTTCCCCTTGCCCTTGGATGATGTCGATGCCCCTGACACGGCACGTTGAACCAAAGCTGGCTTGTCATCCTTCTCTTTCTCTCGAACTCCCTCAAAAGTAGCTCGTACATGCTCGTAATGGGCCAATTCACCTGCACTCACACTAGGTACGAGCTCATCATTAGCGGCGAGGAAGTCTTGTTCTTGAACCATGACAGCAATATCCTCGGGCGTAGCATAGTGATCAAAATAGTACGCTGTAGAAATAGGATGTTGGGTTGCCGGGTCAGCGTTGATGGCACGAATTTTGTTGTCTACTGCAGTCGCCTGTCGTGTGACAGCTTTGAGCATTGCATCACTGCAGAGAGCATAGAAATCTGCACCAGTATAGGTGAAGGGAAGTTTCTCAGCCACGGAGGCGAGAGAGACTGATGGATCAAGAGTGAATCTGCGAATAGGTTAGCCACTGTGGTCCAATTAGAGGAATGCTGTTGTGAACTCACTTTCTGGTAAGAGCTTCCAGGATGGTTTGCTGCTTGTCATTGGTATCAGAGACACCGAGGTAGAGCATCTTGTCGAATCGACCAGGTCGTAAAAGGGCAGGGTCCAGAAGATCTGGTCTGTTGGTTGCTCCAATGACGAAAACACCGCCGCCGCCATCGTCACCTCCAGACATACCGTCTAGTTCTGCCAGAAGCTGAGAGACAATACGATCCATAACACCGCCACTATCACCTTGGTTGCCTCGTTTGGGCGCCACTGAATCCAACTCATCAAAGAAGACAACGCAAGGTCGAGCATCGCGAGCACGCTGGAACACACGTCGAACATTGGCTTCGGACTCTCCAATATACATGTTGAGCAGCTCGGGTCCCTTAACACTGAAGAAGTTGAGGCTGTACTCAGTGGCGATGGCCTTGGCCAACAATGTCTTTCCAGTTCCAGGGGGGCCGTAGAACAGGATACCCGATCGCTTCTTCATACCCTTCGCAAACAGCTCTGGACGTTCGAGCGGCAATTGGATAGTCTCGGTAACAGCTTCCTTGACATTGTTAAGACCGCCAACATCATCCCAGGTAACGTTCGGGATCTTGGGTGCACCGATCGAGTCAGAAAAGTTCTTGCGAGCAGCCTCGACAGCAATTTCGAAATCCCCCTTTGTCAGGCAGCGGGCGAGTGGACCACCAGCGACCTGAACATCTCGGACAGTAATAACCGTGTTGTCGTGTGTGTTCTTTGCCGAAAGCTGTTCCAATCGTGATTGTTGAGCGATAGAGGCACGCTCAACAACATCCACCAGGTCACCAGCTACGAGTGCAGCGGTCTTGAGGGCGATTGAGTTGAGGTCGATGGATGGCTCAAGGCTGACACCCCTGTCGCTGATGATGGATTTGAGAATAGACTCACGTTCCGCTTCATCGGGGGCTGTCATTTCCAACTCATGTGTAAACAAAGCTCGAACGCCATCGGGCACCTTGTCAACTTCATTCGTTGTAGCAATCAAAACCCGCGTGTCTTCGAGGATCTCCTTGATTGTTGATTCAATGCGATCAGCAGTAAGGGCCTCCACATGTTGAACAAGCAAAGCACAGCAGTCAGGGCCACAGCTCATAGCACGCTCGGCTCTTGTCCTCAGGAAACCCTCAGTCTTCACGTCGCTTCCACTGCCACTTCCCTCGCTGAGAATGTCATACGCGTCGATTGTATATGTGTGTAGACCCATGTCAGAGCAGGCGCCTGAAGCCAGGGTTGACTTTCCAATGTTTCGATGTGTTGAGGTCAATAGAATTGCGACAGGAGGCATCTTCAGATGAATAGCCCTCGCGCTGGTAGCGGCGGCGATCAACTCCCTGAGCTGGCGTCTAAGAGGTGATACATACGGCAACTCTGGCTCCTGAATTGGCGGCGGAGTTGACTCTGAGGCCTTCTTGGGTGTTTTCTTGAGCCCAAGGTAATACTGCCATGTGCTCTGTTTTATGCCAGGTATTCTGCTTGTCTCGAAGCCCGAGCCATGCATAGCCACGGATGAGCTGTCGATACAAGCAACTGAGCCCCAAAAGGCCTCGCCACTTCCGTCCTCGTCCTCGTCTGACTTCTGAATTTGAATGTGTCCAACCTTGAACCACGCCACGCTGTCGAATTTCGAAGGTTGTTTTCCAGTCTCCTGGCCGCCAGCAGTAAGTGCCATCACATCGTCCACCTCAGAACCCCCTGCACCAGGCATCTCCTGAAGCGTACGGCCAAGCTCAGCGTCGACTGGGACAGCAATAAGATCTCCGCTTCGAACAAGACGGATTTTCTGTGCAAAATATCGTTTCAGACCACCCAGGACAGCCGTCTGAAAAGCTCGTTCTGCGGATATAGGAGTTCGAATATGGTGGATAGTAATGTCTCGAGCATAAGGAGGGCGAGCTGCGCTTGTAAACCGAGGAATTGTCCCCTTTCCTTGGTATGACGATTTCTTCAACGGCGCAAGACGTAGATAAGGTGCATCATCAAGGTTCGCCAAGAGGATAGGAGATGCATAGGCTGTGGGACTAGCAGGCCGCTGGATCTGCGATTCGAAGAAAGACAACCGCCGCTCCCCATGTTTGGCACTTGGTATCCTGGTCATAGGGCGTTGCGAGTAACCCTCAGGAAGGCCATAAACTCGAACAGGTCGCGATTTGGCAGGCTCCGACTCAGCTCGTCCAAAACTTCCGAGCCCAAATGCTCCAAAACCATTTGCAGGTGGCTCCTCAGCAGCTTCTATTCTCACCCAGTCTCCAGAGAAGCATCCTATACGGCTTAGGGACGTAACATCAACGTAGATTCGTGCCTCCTCATCATCCTCCAAAGATGGCTTTGGGTGTAGAATGTCTGTAGGAATCTGTTCCATCAGACCTTGGGCCTTGAAAAGACGGCCTCGGGGCCTATCTGGTCGAGCGGTGGTTGCAGTAAAGTTGGAGAAAACAGAACCGGGCGTTGTGATTCCGTTCGTTTTTCTACCACGAAGTGTTCCAACTGTCATTGGTGTACCTGGCTGTAGTGTTGATACACCACTGGCATTGGTTGTGGGCAATGTTGGCGCTTGTAAAGAAATCATATCATCCATGGAATCATCTGACAGTTCGTCCTCGTCAGAACCAGACAGATCTGTCTCTGTCTCGGTAGCAGACTCTATATCCTCCGTCGTCATCCCTGACTTGTCCCGGTCCTCGGCTGCAGAGTAGAACTGATCCGTACTGGTATCCTCCTCATCTTCAGGAACACCGTTGAGTTGACTCGCACTCATCGAAGCAACACGACGTATTTGCTTAGTGTGGACCCGACCACGCATAAGAATAATCTTGGTCGACTCCGTCAAAACACCCTGAGCGACAGGCTCGCACAGCATGATCTTTCCGGGGTTCGGAGGTACATGCGTAAGAGGGTGCGGTGGCAGAGGAAGTGGGAATAGATCGCCCGCATGCACAACCTTGAGACTGCTCAAAGCAGCCCTTAGTGAAGTCGCGAGGCGCCCATCGGGTGTTGAGTCGGCGTTTTTCTCCTTGGAATTGGCGGGATGATCTCGGAAGAAGGTTCCCTCTCCTTTCTCGAGCCTTTTCGTCAATTCGCTTTCCAGGCTCACGAAGACGGTCTCGAGAGGTACAGGCGCGACATCGAGGACGAGGATTTCGATTCCACCGCGACTGTGGCTTGACAGCTTAGATGGCGCAACCTGTTGCAGTGTGACAGCAAAGCTCTGAAGAGCAGCAGATGACGGTGAGAATCGGACGGTCGAGGCGGCGAGCGCGGAAGACTCGATAATCGGTACAATTGACCACGGACTGTCGGTAGGATTCGCGTTGGGTACCCATGGAGCGATCGCAATGTGGTGGACGTCTTCGGCAGTGCCTTGGAAGAGTTGAGCTCAGCTTTGGTTCTAGTATGCATATGCATTGAAAGGTGCGCTTGACTTACCATTCCCTAGATGAGGGAAAAGATCGCGGAAGATGTCTTCGGATACAATGCCGACATCGCTCTTGATATGATCATCAAGCACGAGTTTAGCAGCAATAGCAGGCTTGTCTTGACGGCGTCTGCGGTTCCGTTGTCGCCTACTTGAAGAGAGAGCTGATTGTGAAGATGAAGCCATCTTGGCTCCGAGTCAAGCTTGGGGAGGTGTCGGTAGAGGTTGTAGATGATGATATGGAACGGATACGGGGAGCTCGAAGCGCAAACGCGGGGATCACTGCATCGCTGGGCAGCTCTTTAAAGGGCGAAATCGCACTTGCTGGACAAAAAGACAATAAAGAAGGGCCTTGAGTATACAATTGCGTGGCAAACAAAAAGAAATCGTGAGAGGACGAAGCTATTCAGAGGTTGAGATTAAGAAATTGGATGTGGCTTCCATCTCGGCAGCGGCTCAGATCGACCGAAGTAGCAACAGTGAGTGAGTGGCCTGCCTCGGCTTCTCCCAGGTAAGTCGGTGCGACACTGGACGGGGTCTCTGCCGCTCCAAAGTACGTACCAATACCGAGGTGCCCGTGAGGTCCCCCGAACGCGGAGGAGCGTGCCTAGCGCAACAATTGTAGGCGGGTATCTACTTGCTGGGTACGGGCTAAGGTAGCATCAGTCAGCAACTGGGGTAATTGTAAAGCCAAGTCTAGGGTTGGTCGATTTGGTTTGTGGCAACCGGCAAGACCCTGGATAGAGCATCGACAGTTGGAGGAATGAAACGAAATACAACACGATTTGAAGAGCTTATCTTGGATAAGGATGATGTCACAAACAGTGTCTGACCTGTTTTTGTACCTATTACGCATTCGAAGAATATAGCCTATTAATAGTCAAATTAACCTGCTACAGGAGTCATTTACATAACCAAGCACGATCTGTAATAGGTTTGTGGTGATGCAATTGGAGAATCTGAAGAGAAGGGAGGAAAAGAAGGAGTTCTGTATTTCTGAGTTAAATATGTTCTGAAGGCTTTAAAATTACATCAAAATCATTTAATTTCTCTAATGAATGGTATATTTTATAATTAACTTAGTATCTCTAATGATCGCGTGCCTATGCTTGGGCGTATTGTATTGGTGGCCAAGTGGGCGAGTACAGGTTGGCACCAATCACTGGGCATAGGTTCAGATAAAATCGAACAAACCAACTCTATCCATTTAATCACCCTTCCTATTAAACCTATAATATTATATAATATAATGCATTTCCTTATTTTATA
>JABFFJ010000143.1:0-73862 GCA_013623715.1 Fusarium verrucosum
AAATGGGACACTGAAGCTGCACGCCGTCCTCCTCCTCTGCCGAAGACTATAGGCCCTAGTAGGCCGCCTAAGGCTCCTAAACCCAAGAAACCTGCGGCGCCCAGGGGCAGACCACGGAAGAAGAAAGCCGAAGAAACCGTTCAAGAGAATGGCGAACCTGCGGCAGCGCCAGAATCTGCCGATGAGTTGGCCACAACAAACGGAAATGTCTCGGTACCCAAGCCTACGCCGAAGGGTATCATGACTCCTACGAAGACAGGCAGGCCACGAGGACGACCGAAGAATGTCACTTTTGGGGCAGGCAAAGATCAAAATGGAGAAGTGTTCTTCGAGGATTTACCGAAGAAGGCTAAAACTCCACGAAAGCCGGCCAATTCTGAAGCAGACGAGCTCGTGTGCGCAATCTGCATAAAACCCCATTCTCAACCTCCGAACCAGATCATCCTATGCGACATGTGTGATTTTGCAGTCCATCAGGAATGCTATGGTGTGCCCGAGATCCCTGAAGGTGATTGGCTTTGCAAGTCGTGTACTCAGGAAGACATACTCAAGACACCGAAAAAGACTGCGGGTGTGGAGGTTCCAGCCACCAAGATCACAGCGGATGTACCTGACATTGCCAATTTGGAGCAGCATGTGCGGTCATTACAACGTGTTCTCCTAGACCGATGTACTGGAAGAAGACGTTTGCAGTTGCCTGGCCGGATTGAGGCCGAGGAGAAGATCTACCAACTTGTGGAACAGACAGTGGTTGCTGGTGAAGGAAACTCAATGCTTGTTATTGGGGCAAGAGGCTGTGGAAAGACTACTGTAAGATTGTTGCTGTTCTGGGATCAGCCGAAAGCTAACTTTATCTCAGTTACTAGAAAAGGTTATCTCAGACGTATCGCAAGAGCACAAGAACGACTTTCACGTTGTCAGGCTCAATGGCTTCATTCATACTGATGACAAGCTTGCACTTAAAGAAATTTGGCGACAGTTGGGTAAGGAGATGCAGGTTGAAGATGACCTGATAAACAGGGTGAGTAATATCAACAATCCCCTCGGCCATACTCCCACTGACGATGATGCAGACAAACTATGCCGACACCATGGCGTCGTTGCTCGCTCTCCTGTCACATCCGTCCGAGATCATCGGCACAGACGAGGGCGTCACGTCACAGTCGATTGTGTTTGTGATTGACGAGTTCGACATGTTTGCATCTCACCCTCGACAAACATTACTGTACAACTTGTTTGATATTGCACAGTCGCGAAAGGCGCCTATCGCCGTTATTGGCTGTACTACTCGGCTGGATGTTGTCGAGATGCTTGAGAAGCGTGTCAAGAGTCGATTCAGTCATCGTTACGTCTATGTCTCCCAGCCCAGGACTCTTCCAGCTTACTGGCAAGTTTGCAGACAAGGGTTGATTGTCGACAGTGATGAGGCTGAAAGAGAGGACATCGACACCTATCTTGAGGGACATGCAGAGTTCCAGCAGTATTGGAACCAAAAGATCGAGGTAAGTCGAAACCTACACATGCTGTCACCGGGTTCTAACAAACAGCTTAGGGAATTTACAGAGAGCGATCATTCCAGGATCTGCTTCAGTATCACTATTACACAACCAAGTCGACTTCGGCATTCCTTACCGAATGGATCTTGCCTCTGTCGGCTCTCTCAGCCAACGACGTAACACTCAAGATACCTTCTGTGCAAGGAGATATCGAATCCTTGACGCCTCCTGACTCTAGGCTTCACTTGCTGTCTACACTGTCTGAGCTGGACCTGGGTCTTCTTATTGCTGCAGCACGATTGGATATCGTAGCACACACGGACACGGTCAACTTGGCCATGGCATACGACGAGTACAGCTCATTGATGGGCAGGCAGCGAGTGCACTCGGCAACGGCAGGCATGCTCGCTGTGGGCGGAGGTGTCCGAGTCTGGAGCCGGGGCGTGGCTGGCATTTCATGGGAACGGTTGATCTCATTGGGATTGCTGGTGCCGGCTGGTATAGGCGGTGCCCGTAACCTTGGCCATGGTGGATTAGAGGGCAAGATGTGGAAAGTAGATGTGGCGCTGGAGGAGATTCCAGCAGCGGTAAAGCTGAGTACCGTACTGGCGAGATGGTGTAGAGAGATATAGTAGAGGTGATTGTTGCTGTTTAACGATATGATGCCCTATTGGCGCGTTAGATACACATCTGTATTCTATAGACAGACTCATTATTAATGATGCCCCTGTATCTACATGTCTTTGTTGAGGCATGTCACGAATACATGGGCGATACTTGTCGAATACCCTTGACCTTTTGAAGTTTTTTTTGCGACGGGAACAAGACGGTTTTGTTTGAGCATGAGAGTCCCTTGAAGATCGGTGAATTCTGGCGCCCGAGTTTGGGTTAAGCACACATGTTCGGGAAAACGGCACAACTAGTGATTGATCAAGTTATTCCAATAGTGGTGGAGGTTTATCATGAACCGAAAAGGAGGGCAAATAAGGGGTTTAAGGAGAAGATCTTCAGAGGGTCGTGTTTCTCTATGAGTATGTAGAAACATTTGGTGTTTTATCTGATACAATTCTAGGAGTGAGGCTCGGTAATAATATGGATATATGGTGAAGATATTGGAGTTTTGCTAGGTTCATCCATATAGCATGCATACTAAAATCTCACTGGGACCAAGCGTGTTTCTTAGTGAGACGTGTCAAGTGACAGCGTGAATTTGCAATTGATACAGTACTGTCAATTCTATTATTTGAAACGAACTGAAGCTATTTTTATCCAATTACGAATATTCGGTATCATGATATGATGTTGATGACTCTGTATGTGGACCTCAGGGCCTTGATTTATTTGACGGTTGAGATCCATGAGATCGGATGAGATGAGCTAGTGCTATTTAGTGGCAAGCTAAGACAAATTATACAACACCCAAGCTTCTTTGGTCAAAGGAAGGTCCCATCGATCAGTACCTGCTAGTTTTGTGGCTTACATACTTGGGCAGCTGGGGCTGAAGGAACGCATTTCAGGTTGAAGGAAGGTACGGGTGGTGTCGTGCTTGCCATGGATTGGATGGCATGAAATCTTGGGAAACTACTAGTACCTAACCTCCGTCATCTCAAATCTCCAACATACACATCAAAACATCAACAATCTTGAACATTTATTTACCCATAAAAACTTGACACGGACCCTGTTTTTTTATTCCACACATTCTTCGATCGTCACTACATCAACTTTATTACTCAGCATTTCCTCATCTCACTCATCAGTTACAAAAGGGAAAAACGAGCATTGTGTCGATCACAACCATCACCAAGAGAAAACATGACTCGCACGACTTTCACAACTATCACACCCTTGCCCTCAGAGTTGTCCCGCGAGCATGTAATCGACTTTCTCCATGATCATCTCGCAATGATCGACCTGAATCCCCTCATTATAGAACGCCACCAAATCCCCCCTCCGCCACACGCCCCAGAGGATGAGCAGAAGTGTGTATGGTACTCCATGACAGATCGTATCGACTACCTCCCTGGTGGCATCGTCTCCGGCCAGGTCTCTTACACTGCCGCCTTCTTTGACTCCCCTGATGGCCTCCAGACGCACAGCTACGCTCCTATGGGACTGGACCTCCGCGGTCGTTGGTCTGTAGGTGGCACAATGCCAGGAGAGCGCCCGCAGCCTGTCGAGCTTGGGCTCGGGGCGCCTTCTACGGGTCTTTACCTGCGTGAGGATGTCGATATGCGCTGCAACATGCTCATGGTAGGCTTTGTCAAGAAGACCATCAAGAAGTCTCACGGAACTCTAGTAGAGAAGCTGTCCCAGAAAACCTCCATCAAATCAGCAAGACACTCCATGCAGAACTTTGAGTCTAGTTCTTCACCAAGCCTTCAGGGCCTTCGAACACCAACCCCTTCAGGATCTGAGTCCTCGGTACCGCCGCCTATGGGACCCCTTCTCCCACCTTCTGGGAGCAATGGCCAACGCAGGTTTGCCCCGGGCCCATCTTCACCACCTCCCTATAGCCACAGCACACCCTCTTCAACTATGGGCAACGTGCATCAGCAGAGAAGCGGCGGTAGGGCACAACCTAGACAGCACCAGCGGTTAGGATCGAATCAGTCAGGGCTTGGCCATGCCGGAACTGTCTATCGTGGCAACAGTAGGCCTGATCATTACACCGAGTTCTCGGGCCAAAACCCCTACGATAGCTCACCATTCGATGAGCGGGAGACCTTTGCGGAACTAGATGACGGTACTCATAACCATCGCCACCAGGAGAACAAGGCAGGGCCCGCAGAACTAGCCTGAGAAGCACAATTAACATTTTAGCAGCAATTTGTCTTTCGTTTATGGTTTGGAGCTGGGGCGTTCTTTCTAGCTTGGATTATCATGTTCATGTCTATCTTTTGAATATCACATCACAGCATATCAGGTACGAGCGGAGCACATTGACGATACACAGAATCTCGGAACATGGATTTAAGAATAATATATATTACGTCTGGTACTATACGGATGCATATTATACCAACGATAAAAATAATCTCCTAGCAATGCAATGCCTTCCGAAGCTCCCCTTTTTATCAAAAAGTCCCCAAAACAAAAGGAATCCCCTTCAGTGCGTTTCACCCACCCCGGGAAAACCCTTAGTGGGAATGGGTTTCGCAAAGAAGATCACCAGCTCCAAGCCCCTGAACAGATGGTCTCTCTTCTCTATCCCTCCCTTGATCAAGCCACACAGTCATCTCTTGTCTGAGACATGAATGAGGCGTTTGAACAAAGAGACGGGAAGAACAAGAGCCCCCCACCCTTCAACGGTCTAAATGCGAGTGCATGATTGCCCAAAGAAGTAAAAAGAAAAAGTCGTCATTAGTACGTGGGTCGGAAGAAGTGAAGTGAAGATGTCGTTGAGAGCTCGTGATGAATCATAGTGTTGCGAACCCGTCACGATGTATCGGTCTCAGATGCAAGTTGGCAAGCTGACGAACAGATGTGGTGCTGTTGTTCGTTTCTGAAGACTGAAGATACTCTTGATGGTCTCAGCTTTTGTCGTTTTGAGCTTACAGAGCCATAAGACCGAAGATGGCAGCAAGGCCAAGGCCGAGCTGGACAGCACCGGCGCCGGCAGTGACAACGGGGGTCTCGGGGCCCTCCTCACCCTTGCCGGGCTTGGAAGTGTCGGGGTGCTCGGGCTCGGGGGTGGTGGGCTTTCCGGGCTGCTCAGGGTGCTCAGGCTTGCCAGGCTTGTAGGGAGTCTCGGGGTGCTCAGGCTGGTCGGGCTTGCCAGGCTTGGAGGGAGTCTCGGGGTGCTCAGGCTTGCCAGGCTTGGAAGGATGCTCAGGCTTCTCAGGCTCGGGGTGATCGGGGTTGGAGGGCTTGTCAGGGTAGCCAGGGTGGTTGGGAATCCAAGTAGGACCAGCAGGGTGAGTCTCAGTGACGGTGCAAGGGCAGTCAGTGATGGTCAGAGTGCAAGCCTCAGTGACAGTGTAGTCCTTGCCGCCGAGGTGGAAGTTGGTAGGACCAGGGCAGTAGGTGGTGTAGACATCATACACCTTGGTGACAGTGACGGTACCGTTCTTGACCACAGGGACCGTGGTAGGGTGAGGAGCAGGAGAGACGGGGTACTTGCCGGCGGCGGCAACGCCAGCGAGGGCAAGAAGAGCAGCAGCGTTGAGGGCGTACATCTTGGATGATTTGTTTGGTGAACTTGGACTTGAAGTGGGTTGCTGGAGGGCGAGTGCAAAGTTGCTAGAGCAAGTGATAATAATCAAGCGAGAGACTTGGGCGAGATTGGTAACGAGTGTGGGATGCAAAGAAAGAGAAGGATGCTGAGTGAAGAAGAAGGTTTGTTGAAGCGGTTTCGAGGTCGTCTTATATATCTATAAGTGAAGCCTCAGAGTCAGTCAGACAGACTGGCCAAGGTTGATATGTCTATCCCCTTTGTTTAGCATTGACTCTCAGGTTGCGACAGTCTGTCTCGTACCTACAGGTCGCGGGGATTAGAAAGCGATAGCGCGATACATCCAAGACCTCATATTATACCTATTTTCCACCAGGTGGCAAGTACAGTACTAGCAGAGGTACTGATCATCATAGCTCTTGATCAAATAGGATCAATTCCTCAAATCAAGACTCAGTATCAGTATCCAATCTTTCGTTACAAGCCCACAATTATCGCTTTCTAATCCCTGAGACCTGTATGTCCTATGGCCATGTTGATTCATTCCAGTGCGCAAGGGAGAAGCATGAGGAGATTAAGGCTCCGTAACTAGGGAGTTGTGACCCGGGTTACGTGATGCAGGGAGGATGGTTTGTGCAATTGCACTGGACGAGATGGTCCTTTCCGATACGCGCGTTCTATTTTGGGTGTTTCTGAGTTGTTTCTGAGTAATTTAAGTTGTGGTTTAGTTGAGTGTAAGTGGTTTTTGAGTCGTGAGAGCGGGAGCGGGCAGTTTCTTGGCGGAACATGACAACATCTATATATTCTACCACTTTAGATAGAAGTGATACTGGAAAATAAATAAAAATGTCAATTAAAACAAACTACAAATAGACATAATAGCTATAATGTTAATTCTATTCTACTCGACTGATTAGAGAGTCAATGGCCAAAGAATCGGTCGATCTGGAAGCCGTCTTTGTCTCTTACTCTCCCTTGCTTGACTCATCTGCCGTAACCCCCACATACCTCAGACATAAACATAGACATTGTATTATCAAGGTCAATGTTTGTTGTTCAGCTTGCAACAGACAATAACAACATTCAGTCTCTCTTTGACGCCATGAGACAAGAGAAGAGAAGAGAGTCATATCTTAGAGACAATGTTTTCTTACCAAGATATCATGATGGTTAGGCTACAATATACAAAACAAGATAGAAAAAGTCATTTGTCTTGTAGTTTAATTACAAGCTGCAGGTAACGTCTCTGCCCCTATTGTATGCATACTTTTATTGAACTATTTGCAGTCTCGACATTATACATGTTAGACACGGTAAATTTAGCCGATTCGAGAGATATTGCGTGCTCCTGATGACTGACTGAGTGATTGTTTTGTTATCAGAGAAACACACACTGCATTCTTGATCTGTGGACTACGTACATTCCATATGTTTATCGACCAATATGTTGTACGATATATGTATAACTAGAGCAGTATAACTACCAGTTCATGATTCAAGTGCACACATCACATCCAAAAGACCAGACACACTCAATCGGACTTGACTTGATTCATTTCCTCGTCTTTATTCCTCTCGACCAAGTTCATCAAGAGACTGCCCCAGACTTCGTTTTTTTTCTATGTACAGTTGTCTTTCAGCGCTGGCCCGCCGTGTAATGGTGGTAATGTACCCGACTCCTTCCAATGCAATGCATTACTTTCGGTTCCAGTTCGCTCTTAAAGTGGTTCCGTTCGTAGGTAGCATAATAATAAGCAGAAAAAGAAAAATGAGAGATGAAGAAGAAATACCCCCCGCCCCCTCAAGGTAAAAGAACAACATGAAGCTAAAGCAAAACAAGATAGATGCCGTCGAGTTTTTGGAGAAAGGAAAGAGAAAGAAAAAAAGAAGACATTCTTCGTGCTGTACAAATCAATCCATCACACACTCATTCCATCCTGTATTCGTCGTCATGATTCGAAATCCCCCTCTCGATCGTCGATCGTTCGTGTGACTCGTGCCTGATTGAACCGAGTATTCGACATAGGCAGGGTTAGCTATCACGTCGCCGTGATCCCCTCTACCATATGCACACGGCTCGCTTGGCAACACCGAAAACCCAAACCGAATCTTCTTCCATTCCCGTCAACCAGATATGTCGTCGGGCGGTCCGAGCGCGCACCATCTAGTATCCGTAGTAGTAAATCTCCATCGAGGTCCATAATCGATGGAACAAATGAGATAGATGCAAGACTAGGAGCCCGCCGAGTGTGGCCGGAGGCCCCCGACTGAATTACCGTTGTCGGGTAGGTAGGCAAAGCCGGGCCCGGGACCGGAGCCGGTGCCCTGGAAGAAGCCGGCCCGAAAATAAAATAAAAAAGAGAACAAGGTAAAGTAAAGCAAACAAAAAAGCTTAAAAACCAAATAAACACCGGTAATGCATGGGAGGTATGGCTCTAGGTGGTATCGTTTTGATGGTGGGAAACGCTCGGGTAGCCAAATCTGTCAAACGTCTCTATGCAAATGACTCGTTCGTTTAAAATGAGGCAGATGATGTGAATGCTTGAGTTACTGCACCCCAGCGAGGGTTCTGGGCATGGTGGCTTCGGTTCTGGCTGGCCTAGGCTTTGATTCCAGGCCCAGCCAGTAACTAACCAGTCACCAAGTACCCAGCCCTTTCTAGCGTCGTAGTATGAGATCAGATCAGATCAGATCAGATCCTCCTCACGAGGATCCTCACTTTCGGTTTGACCTGCTTTGGCTTCGCTCAGGTACGCGGCCAACCAAGTCAAACTCGTAGTTTCGCAATTGCTGCTCGTACTTCGGGCTGCGAAGGAATTTTGGTACCGAGTCCTGTTTTTTTCTGTTAGCGATGCACTGTGATAATCGGGTCGCGTCGGCATGGCCGAGAACGGGAATTTGGGGCTGGAGGGGGCGGCTCTTAGTCAAAACTTACACTAGCCATCAGCTTGAAGACTGCGTTTTGGGCGTCTTCAAACAGCGACGTCACCTCTTGCAGGGTGTCGATCATAGCCACGTCTTGTCCAACGGCCTTGGTCATGCGAGTTGCCAGGTTGTTGCGCAATTGGTGGTCAATGTTGAGTTCGCACGGCGATCCAGGAGCCAGGAAGGCGTTGTAGATACCATACGCCGAAGCCATAATCTCCTTGATACCGTCCATTGCATTGGTGTTGGGCGACTTTTGCGCCGCCCGCGTAGCAGCCTTGCAGCTACGCACAAACTCGTCGACATCTTGGTAGAATGACAAGTTCTCCTCGCAGTGAGTATCCCGCAGTTGCTCGCGGAAAAGCAGGCGCAGGGCGGGGTCGTTAAGAATCTTGTCCAGTCGCTGAGTGTTGGAGTCCCTAGTGATGCCGTTTCGCTGGGATGCGGCACCGCCTTCACTCTCCGAAGGCCGTCCACGAGAAGCAGCGCCGCTGACAAGGTCCTTGCCTCGTTGCGCAAACTGGTAGATAGCATACTTGGTCGGTTGGAAAAGGTTGCAACCAGGGTTTTGTGACATATAAGCACGGTCCTGGGCAACAGGCTCTATCAATTCGTACTCGACAAACAGGGTAGCCACCTCGACTGTCTCCCGCTTGTCCACAATGGTAGAGCAGTCCATAAGCCAGTCGGTAGTGGCCTTGCCTGTAAAGGTGTCACGGTATGTCTTTCCATTAACCTTGCGCTCGGCAGCCATCTTGACTCCAGTAAGACCATCCCGGTAGTCATGGAGAGAGTCCGAATCGGCGGCGTTAACGGTGGACTTGATGTTGCGGCCCTCGGCACCAACAAAGCGGCGGAAGATGACCTCAATTGTTCCCTGGTCGTGGAGAAGCTTGTCGGTCTGAGGGTCTCGCTCGAGCAGCACCAGCTGGGTGGAAGCGAGGTTTGACAATTCCGACACTTGCTTCTGCTGAATACCGTTCCTAGCACAGAATCTATCCAGAACAGTGATGCCCTTGGGGGTTAATTGCCAAACAGAGCCCTTCATCGTGTACACCTGCTGGTATTTGCCATCGGCTGATTCGATGAAGCGGGCCTCCAGAAAACGTTGGCAGATAGAACGGGCCATGTCCTTGGCCATAGAAAAGGTTGTGGTTGTTGTGGTTGTGACGATGCGAGAGGGATCCTTAGGATCTGGCATACGGTTGGATTGAGAGAACTTTAGAGAGCCCAAGTTGTTGATGGCATCCTCAGACAAGAAGGTGTACTCGATCTTGGTTAATCGGACACGGTGGGCCGAGAGCGGCAGTAAACTGACTACGAGGGTTGAGAAGAGATCTTTGAAGTCCTGTTTGTGCGACTGTCAGCAAGAACTTGGGGGAAACAGGGTTTCAAGGGCAGGCAATGAATGGCACAGAGGCATGCTCCCTGTGTGTGCGCGCACGAGGCAAAACGGCGCCATAGAGGCACACCACACCCGACAAAGCAAAGTTGGGTAGGACAACAGGGCGTACCTTTGTGAATGGACGGTCATCGTCCGTCATGCGCAACAAGCGCGACGATGTCTGATGCATCTTGTTTGCTGTGGAGGATTTGACGGGAAGCGGGAGGGTCGGGTCCGTGGACGTGTAAGGCTGGGACGGCGGGTTGTTGGTCTGCAGAGTCTGGGGAGCCAACTTGGTGTCTAGATATTGGCCCGAGGAGAGCGATTGGTTTGAGGAACTTCGGAGACGGTGGTACTTGTCCGGGCTGGGGGGATCGAGCGAGGGCGAAGAGCTCGTGAGCAAAGAGAGTCTCGAAAGGGCACCCGAAGACTGTCGAGGTCGAATGGCGGGCTCTGAGATGGCAGCAATGGCGTTTTGGGTGCGGTCAAGGGCAGAGGCGGCAAAAGCAAAGATGCTGGTCGAAGAACGGTTGTTCAATCTCGAGACCGACGAGGCTGCCTGGCGGTGTTGGCTGTGCTGAGGGTGATAAGGGACGTAGGTTGGAGTATTTGAATTTGAATTTGAATTTGTAGTGCCGGAGGTAGCGGAAGAGGAGAGGTGTGCTGGTGGTAGCGGGAGCGGTAGTGGTGGAGGAAGAGGCGAACGATCCGAAGTGGAGGAGCGCGGTGTATTCGTAGTATCCTGGTCCTGGTCTTGGGCTTGGTCCGGGTCGCGAGCAAGTGTGTGAGGATTGCCAGCAGTAGTAGAGGGAGGAGCAGCAGACTGAGAGTTATGAAGGTGGAGGAGAGGTTGAGGGTGAACCGTGGGTCTTTGGTGATGCGACAGAGTGGCCATCTAACGGGAACGAGAAAGGTCAGAAGGAGGGGAGTTTTGCGGTGACGGCAGCGGGAAGGTTCAAATAAGAAGAAGGTGGAAGTGAAAGTGGATGTCAGGCAGGTAGTCAGTCAGTCAAGCAAGTGCAAACAAAGCAAGGCAAGGCAAGGCAGGCAGGTCAAGTGGGACACAGACGCTGAAAAAGATACCCTTAGGTAGGATTAGAGTAGGATAAGGTAGGAAGGATAGGGATAGGATTGGCAGCAAAAGAGAATAGCAGCAGAAACCCGACAGCAGCAGAAGTGTGTATGTAGGTAGGTACCGCTCCTGGTACTGGTACCGTACAGAGCCAAGCAACCCCCCCAAGACCGGCCTGAGCTGGACTGAACTGAACTGAACTGAGGGGAGGGTGGGGTGTCAAAAGGGGTACCCTTTGAGAGAATGCACAGGCGTGCAGATAGAGTAGTGGGTCTCCCGGCCTCCATTCTCTGGTCGGTCTGTCTGAGTGAGGTGGGCGCTGAGGATAGCGGGCGAAGCTCCGCTCACAGCTACCTACAAGCTAGCAGTGACCAGACCAGGCCAGGCCAGGCCAGGGTCAATTGAGCAAGGTCAAGGTCAGGGCCAGTAGACGATCACTTCCATTACTACTGTACCACTCACAGGGTATCTAGTTGACAAAGAATCAAAAGAGCGGGCAGAGAGGAGAATGGAGAATATTCAAATTCCGAAAACCGAAAAGAAGCAGGGTTGATGGTAATTACTGATAATGAATGTGGGCTTCCAGTTTCAACAACGTTGGCTACCTATCTTCTGCATACCTAGAGCATAAGCACGACGGGCCAATACCCCATGTCTTTGGGGCTTCAGCGCATCTTCGCGCTCGACTTAAACGTACTGACTGACAGACATGACGCCAGCCTGACCGGTCTTTTCATTCTACCTATGTATAGGCATTCACCTCGGCATCCCTACCGTAGCCAACCTAACTACCGTACCGTAGCACCAAACAACAACAGCTCCCCATCGCAATTGACAAACTAGCCCCCAGAACTTTTGTCTTGGTTAAAAAAAGAGGCTTTTTAGCAACCTCTCGGCAAGCAGTAGTTCCATCTGAGTAGCGCCGTCAATGCTCCCGGTACCGTGCCTTTGGTATAATAGATTGCCCGTCGGCTCCGACTGAAACATGGAGAACAAAGGAATAGACACATATGCAACATATTCCCTTCATACATACAGGAAGCTGGGAAAAAGCAAACAGTTGTCCTGTAAACGTACAGGGGCGCAGGCGCTAATTAGAGTCTCCAGCCCAATGGATGGTAATCTTGATATGTTTGAGGCAAAAGATTGTTGATGGTGGCATGTCAGTCATGCTTAGGTTCATGTCAACCGAAATGCTTCTCTCTGATTCGTATCTTGACGTCAATTGTAATTACGAGCACTGCAGCCTTGCCTCTGTGGCTCAATTGTAGGGTTCACAAAGATGGCTTCTCATACATGCTGTAGTATGTATACCCGCTTCCAGCAGCTTGCATGCCTGGTGTTGACGCTGGGACCCTCATACCTAGCTCACATGCTCTCCAGTCCAGTATCATCACATTTGGGCACTGCACTAGGTAATTAGAGCGCTGTGCTGTGCGTACAGTAACGCGTTAGGGCATTGGATCAGACTTGTTGAGGGTTCACAGCCTGAAACCATTCGACTCTCCTCTCGCTCTCCTCTCTGAGCTCTGCCCGGGCTGCGGAATGCCTGCATGGGTCATTCTTTGCAGATCTGCAAGCGGTCTGCAGCAAAGCAAACCACAGCAGAAGCACCTCCGCCCGCACCTGTACCAAGATGCATATACATTGCTTGGCTGATCTGATCGGCTGGAGGCGCACAACAACAGCCCGGACGGCATCGGGAGCGACACACAACTGATTGACAGTAAAACGGCGGCGACATTTGCGGCGTTGTATGACGACTAGACACGGGATTGGTTAATAAAAAATCTCCAATTTTCTTTCTCTCTCCTTTCCTTGCACGCGATGCTCACTTCTGGAATATATTTTCCCAGGCCTGTAGCAACCCGTACGGATTCCGCCGGTGGCTTGCCCGCCACGAGCTTGCCCTGTGCAACCACAAGAGGCGAGTGTCACCTGGGTCGACGCCTCGTTGCAAATCGCATCGAGTGAAAGCATCGAATCGCAAACGCCAGAGAGCTTAATCTACCCCGAAAGCGCCTTGTGGGCGGCAATGCAATCTACTGTAGCTAGTTAGCAGACGCCTGGGGAGGAATGTGTGCTTGGCAGATTTGGGCCATGATGTCTATACTACATCTGTCATGAAGACTGAAGTACTGTGAGAACCGACTCAGATTTACTCTACCTAGTGGATCAAGTCAGTGAATAATTAGTAAAAAGAGACAACTATGCCGTGCTGTCCCTATCTCCGTCTCTCCCTCTCTGTCTACATATCCGTATTCATCTCACTTGGTGAGCCCTCTGCAGCGAGTGGCTGCTGAGCCGCGGGCGTGTGCATTTCTGTCTCACCTCCCACAGGCAGTCAATCACTTCTCAACCGGCCCCTTGAATGCGCGTGGCTCACAGGGATTCCATCCACCTTGCTAAGCTGCTTTCGGCCCATGCAGCCCCAGGCTTGACTTCCCTGTAGCCATGCTCAGTGCCTCCATCCACCGCATCACGTTGCTGCCATGCGATCAAAGCGCCCAAGCTCCTTTGCATGCAACGCAACCATGCAGCGGCTGAGCCTGGCCTGGCCTGCTTTGCTTGCCCCTTACTCTGCCCCACGCACGCGGCGGCGGCCAAATTGCATTGCATCGGGGCGTGCATCCGAGCCTCGGTCAAAGTTGTTCCATCTTGCTTTGCTCTGCTCAAACCCCGATTGTGAACCATTGGCTCACCGGGTGTGTGTGTCTCCTCTAGGTTTTGGATATAGTAGGATCCTGATGCTTGCCAGTTAGTCGCCTTTAATAGACAGGTGACGCTAAAACACAACTTTGAAACGACTTGGAGATGCCCCGAACAATAAGTTGGACTTAACGCATAAACATGGCCTTGTCAGAGTCACAGGACTCAATACAGGACTACAGGTAGCGTCCTCTAGAATTGGTGATCCACTGTAATACTCTGTTACTCAGGTGTATAAGCCCGCTTTCTAGATTATTATTTGGACATCTGTGGTTCTTACGCCTCACGAGTCCAGCATTTGGGGCTCTCGCAAATTGGTTGGATTATGGATGAAATGAAGAAGCGTGGTGGTCGCAAATCGTGACTAACGAACGCCACAGATTGCTCTGACCTCTACAGCGGTTTAGTGTGTGTGCGTGTCGGAGATTGATTATCAGAGTGTGTCGCTGAAGTTCACTAGTTTGCCATGACGCTTCCCCAGAGGCTGGTACGCTTGGAGGTCATCTATTGGTGTGTGTCAAGGAGGTTGGTTGTCAGAAGGATCACGGTGTGTGGTGTAGTTACATTTGCTATTGCTCCAGATTACCTACCTACCCTTCCCTTCCTACCCCAACCATCCTAAGCACTAATGCTGGTTCAACGGGCAGATGTGCCAGCCGCATCTCACATGGCATGGAGCCCTAGATAATGTCAATATCTAAATTACCTTACCCTACTACGTAGTAGATACAGTATCGACTCACTCTTCTCTGCTCACTTTTCTCTCCAGCTTAAAAGAGCGCCAATGCTTTTTGCCTCTGCCGAAGCGAGATTGAGATTCACACCAGTTGCTCCGAGCTCACATTCTTCTAGAAGATTTCTAGAAACTCCTTTCCGAGGGCATGGGGGGCAGGGGTCTGTAGATCTTGACTGGCTGGGCAATTCAACTCGACGCAAAATTCCGTCCTGGAGCCAAGCAATCCCACATGGCTGTGAAGCATGCATCGGGTCCGTCTGTCTCGGTGGTCTTGCCGTTATATCAGCTGATCTCCAGCCAGCGACGTAGCGTCCAAAATGGGACATCCGCAAACTTGAGCACACGTATGGAGAATTTGCGGGATGAAGGTTGAAGGTATGTTTCAGAAGTGGGGGTTACTATGTACATACAAGAAATAGACGATCGACAAGGAAGACAAGACCCTTGAAAGTTTGGTCAGAGGGCGAGAGCTCTGCTCTGCTCTGCTCTGGGGCAAGTGTGTGTCCAAAGAGAAGCTGCCAAGGCACTGTAGACTGTAGGTACTGTATGTATGTACACAAGTTGAACCTAATTGGATAATGAACGCAACCTCTCCAAAGAGGGATACCTACCTAAGCAGCTAAGATAACTGCATTCGTCTTTTATCTCCGTCTTAGTACTCAACTATGCTAGATATGTATCAAGATACATTCCTTCACTCGGGTACGTTTACCGTTCTCATGCTTATTATCTAGAGTCTTGTTCGATGGTCACTCACTCACTTGTTCAAGCCTATCGCCGGGGTCCTGGCTAAGCCCAGACCAACCAACATCACGGTAACCGTTAACCGTTAGCCGACCCGGCCTATCTACAGTAGCCTCAGAGTTGGATTCAGTCGAAAGGTTGAGAAACTCATCTTGATGTCACAACTTGCCAGCCGCGATATCAACGTCAAAGTGCATGATCGTAAAAGACCAGGCATGAAATAAACTCTGCATGTCATCCCATCTGACATATTACAGTGCCATCATTTATAACCAGACACCATACCCGTTACGCAAGACAAGGTATGTATGTTTCGGGGATTTCTAATCATACATACATACACAAAACGGCGCAGGTGTTGCGACGATAATACCGTACATACAACAACCTCCAACCAAGCAAGCTCTGCTGTCAGAGTGGGAATAATCGGGTTTGGTGAAGCAGCCTGGTAGATGATGAATAACTGGCTTTTTCAAATCCCTACACCGCAACAGAAACTGGAGAAGAAGGCTGAGAAAGCCGGCCAAGTCTCCAAGTCACCTGAGCAACAATCACCAAATCCTCATGAGCGCGAAGACGGATACATACTGGAGACGCAGGCAGGCAGGCTTCGGCCAAGCGCCGTCCGTCAGTCATCCATCTAGGCAGGGTGTGACTGCAACTGTGACTGGTCACCTTTCCTACCATGCCGGCATTCCCACGTGGCTCCATCACTGAGCTCGTCGTGCGTACAAGGAATCCGCTGCACGTAAAGCTCGCTCCCTACAGATACGACGCACTGGCCCCTCCTTCGCTTCGAAGCCTTGTCTCTCATATACGGTCATGGTGTACTCCCGACTCCGCTTTATTGTTTCTGTTCTGTATGATCTGATCAAATAGGGAGGTATTTGTTGAGCGGTAATGGCAAGGCTATCAAGACCCCTGAACGAGTATGAAGCATTGTCCAAGTCCAGTGCCGGGGCGGAGCTAAGGTGACGGTATCCATATGAATTGACGGATTATACATGCAGATCCCCGGCCGAAGAAGCAATAACATGATTAACACAAAAGGGAAAAAAAGAAGAGTGAAATAGGGTGTGAGGTGTGACTTTAGCAGCACAAACCTGGTTGGCACTGGCGGGGTCCCGCCACGTGGGTTTAGAAGAAGCCACGCGTTTGCGACAACAAGTTCAGCAGTGGAGTCGCTTAGACGGGCCATTTCTTTTCCTCATTGCAACCTGGCTATGGTATGTACTGTATCCTGTTCAGGTTCTAGGCCACAGATCAGCCCAACAATCCCGGAAACCTTGTCACGGCAGTTCAAACAAGACTACACGAAACTATTCAACTCACAGACCGATAAATACTACATACTTACCTACTTTCTTTACGGAGAAGCCGCAGCTCCATAAGAACTGTCACCGTCAATTATAGCTGCCTGTCTTTTTTTACGTCAAGCAATTCGCTTGTGCGACGCTGTGGAGCTCTCTTTTAAAGCTGTAGCTACGTAGCTGGCCCTTTTTTCTCATAGGTTGCTTGGATTGGAACAATTGGGTTATGTATCCCTTGCCGCCATGTGGCAGACATGCAGGAAGGGTTTTAGGTTGGGACGACTTTTCTTTCCTTTTTTTTTTCAAGCCAACAGCCGCCCAGCCTTACTTCGCTTTTCAATTGGCGAGCTGAAAGCAATAGAAAAGTGCCCAACTCCAAATTGAGCCCAACTGAAGTTCGGTTACCATCTAGGTTTGCTCATGGTACTCGACGGGTAGGTAAGTTACTGTTGTACTGTACCTTTTAGTGCCTATTTCGTAGAGTAGGATCGTAAACAATACCGAATTAGGAAAACAAACTGTCCAGATTTCTCTGGTCCGATCACGAAATTCGTGTACGTACATACAATCAAAGGGCATTGTAAATGTCGTACCGACAGAATTTGCGAAAATTCAAATCTGCAGGGTTTCTATGCCCCTGTTCATGCCATGCCATGCCATGCCATGCGCTGCGCTGCGTTGCCTGCCACGCGAGCGAGAGAGGTACAAAGGTACTTCGCCATGTGCTTTGCACGAGTAGGTCAAAGCGATCACCCATGAACCAGATCCGTCTAAACCATTCCGGGATGAGATACGTATCCACAAAATCAATCATGCAGAGCATCCCGCCACATTTTAATAAAACACCACATCAAACACCAGCAAATTCGACTCAGAAAAGAGCCTCTGGCCAAAGATTTTCGGCTAATGGCTGTTATAGTTGCCCGATGAATGCTTTCTATGGAAATCGATCAATTAATGGCCACGTGGTAAAAGTCCTAGCCTGGCTCGCTATTCAAGTTCGCCTCCAGCCCTATAATTTCCCGGTTCGCGTACTCCGAACAGAGCCAACGGACCACTTGCATACATATAATCACAGAAACTCATATTGCGCGTCATTTGAAGCCTGTGTTATACTATCTAATAGACCCTATCCATACCCAAATTCTTCCAGGTTTCACACGGCGAACCCGGACTCCAGTAAAAAGCAACTCTGGCACAATCTAATATCATGCTGCCTCCACCGCACATGACAGACGAACAAGGACAGGCTCTCGAGACAAGAACTTCTAGTCGGTGAACTATCAACAACTATTGAATGACAGGCTAGGATATGCTTTTGAAGGTTAAAGCCTCGTAATTACATACCTGGTTCTGTGCGTGCGCTTGACAATGCGCAGTCTAGTTGACCGGTTTCGACTATCCAGGTTTCAAACTGCATTGGCTTTGGGGTATGCATATCTACACTAAGGCATGTACGCGTATAGGGATACGCATGTTGTTGTAAAACGCTAGAGGTTGGGTCTTTCAGAGACATGATCCAATTCCTATGCATGGTTTCTTCCAAACTGCATCAGCTCTTCCCCCTATTTCTGAAACTCGTGTTCATCATCATCATCACCTTCTTCGAAGTGTTCTCTCCACCGGAATTCCATGGTGCGATTCCACTCTCGTGATGTCCTTGGCCCTCAAGTGAACGTAGCTCAAGGCCGTTTCTCCAACTCACGGCATCTCCTTTCGAGTATGTGGAGTGCTCCCTCACATGCGGTGAATGTAGAATGCGGTCAGAGGGCGTGTTTTCGCAGCTCCTGTTCTCCAAGGGGATATAGACTCCTAAATTGTGGCCAACGAGGCCTTATTGCTCGCCCCAAAACTCCCCCCTAACCTACGCATACTCCGTGCTGGGATCATCATATCTGACCACCAGCACAAAATGCCACCGCTTGAGTCAAGTAAAGTCTATTAACCGATCATGTTGACTTGGTGGTTTTCCTCAAACTGACAGCCCGGGAATATCTTGGACCTAGGAAAAACGGCTGACTCGCGTCCACCAAGACTTCCCCAGACTCGTCAGCAGCTAACGTGGGGAACGGTCCCAGGCATGAGGTACTAGAGCAAGCTTTCGAGCTCGACATTGGATAGAAGATTAGAGCCAAACGGTCGTCTTGGGGTTGCGCAGCGCCGATCAGAGAACGAGTCCCAGCTTCTCGCCTCATACTGACACAGACAAGTCGCTGTCAGATATCGATTCTTTTGCACGTTGCGGGCGTAAATACACATCTGTTGCTTCTTTCAGCTCAGGGTCTGTGCAAGTTGCTGACTTGTAGTCGCCAGTCTCGCGGTGTGTTTTGTTGCTTTGTTCGGTGGAGAGCTTTGAGTCGGTGAGAGTTGACTAAGAATGTACAAAGGTACGTGCGTGCATTCGATGTATGATGGTCCATTCAGATATGGTCAACTATTGAATTATGCTGTACTGTATGTATGTATCATGCTGAGTCGTTCTTGTTCCTTGGGTATCATCGTCGAAGCTCAAGATAGATAGAGTTCGACTTCGTAGAGTTGGGCATGTTGAAACGACAATGACGTCCCGTTTCACGCTACAGTAGCCACAGAGTAACGTCTGACTTCATAGTGAGAATAGTCGAGTGCTCACTGCTACTATACCGATGCCCTCTGCGGAAACGAAACATCAGTTGACCTAGGTTCTGAATTTATCCATGACACTCACCACACATCGTACAACTAGACTGGATAAATATGTCTACATAGCAAGAAACCCTTCAAACGCCTTCGCTTTTAATCCCCTGGACCTTGCCACCTCATAGGCGTCTTCGGTACAGACTGGGAATGCAACTTCCTCTCCTCCCCTGTTGATGATAGCTCGTATTTGATTTGTGAAGCAACCAACCTAAGTGAGCATCATGTTTAGCAATACCTCTCATATACAATAGAAATGCGTGCGAGTCCTACGACTATATCGATGACGGAGCCCTGTCCTTTTTCCAACCCCTGTATCGCATGTTCTCTTCGATAGCTCGCCAGATTTGTTCCACAATCTCCTTATCACGAAAACGCGAGGCATCGTGACCTTCTCCCCGCCATCGATCAATGCCAGTAGAGAGGACTCGGTGACCCCAACTACGGATATTATCCGGAGCCGTCTCACCTCGCCAGCCGACGTAGATACCCAGTGTGTGCTTGAAGAGCTCGTTGGGGTCACTCCATTTGTAGTTCTTGAACTGCCAGGTCTGGCCAGTCGTGAGGACTGCCACGATTCGGTTCCAGTACTCAGGCTTGAACGCTTCAGAACCCTCAACTAGAATGAAACGCATCGGGCGGTTGGGGTCAATAGAAGGGATGGTGCGCTGCACATGGAGCATGGTGGCTGATGAACCGCCTGCATCGGTAGGCATAAACTTGCCGTCCTCGAGGAAGGATCGCGCGTTTGATAGACGGAGCAAGGAAGATGCCGAGGGAGATAGGAGAATGATGGGATCCGGTCGTCGTGTGGTAACCTTTTGGTTGAGAGCAAGTGATGGGTTGGTAGGAAGGTTGGCGCCTGGTTGAGATTTCTTCTGGATGAAGGGCGCAGCGAGTTTACGAACATGAGAAAAGTCCTGATATATGGTCAGATGGAGTTCAGGCAGTTGCAGGAGCGAAAAGACATACCGTAGGCTTGATGCCCCTAAGGACCGTGTTGCGATCGCCCATTCGTCGTTCACCATTGTAAATACCCGCCAGTCTCGGGTCCATAGTACCACGACCCGAACGCGACTGAGCAGTAGAAGTAACTGCGCCCGTCTTGGTCGCAGCCGTCGCGCCAGCAGTCGCAGCATCTTTGTCGCTAGCCAGAGGCTTGATGTATTCACTCTCCTCACTGGCACCTTCAAGCCAGGTAATCAAATCCAAGCGCTCGATGAAACCCAAGTTCTGGACCTTGCCCGAGCCGCCAGCGGCAGCCAGCTCTTCGTTGAGCTTTGTGGCCGAGGCATTGTATTCAGGGATAGCAACTTCGCGATTCAGCCAGGCAAAGTAGATACTGCGCAGGTCGACGGGCTTGTCTTGCGACACGAAGCGCGTCGGGTTATCGATGGGGACGGCGACATCCTGGTTAGGGAACCGCAGGTGCGTCGCCTGGGAGAGAGGGACTTCGGTCGCAGAGGCATCAGCTGATGCGCTGGGGATGAAGGGCGCGCTGGAGGAGATGGATTGGCGAAGAAGGACGAGGCCATCGAGGCCGGCGGCGGACGCCATGATGAAGATGGCGGCGCAAGAGTAGCAGACGTTGCTGACTTGAGCTATATGACGAGTTTAGGTTAATCAAAGAAAGCCAATTGTAAAAACCCAATTCCAAGTGTTTCGCGATTCGTGAGTCTAGCGTGTTTATTGGTGGTGGAACTTTGATGAAGTGAAGATGAAAGGCTGAGGCTGAGGCTGAGCTAGATTTTGGCAAGCTCAAAGATCAGCCTACTTAGCTGCCCCTATGCTGCGCTCTCATTGGTCGAGGAGTTGGACGACCAATCAACAGCCTATGCATTCATCCTCAACTTGAGCTTCAACTGTCAACAACTGCTAACGCCTATTACGTCTTGAAAAACAATGCGATTGGACGCCCCTGGATCTTCATCGAGTGCATCGATCTAGATATTGAATCCTACCTACCTAACTAGTCATGTTATTGTTGTTGATCCGTTATTCCCGTCATATCCGATCTTCAAGTTGGCCGACCCTAGGGTAACTGATTTGTATGTAAGTGATTGGCCAACGATGTTCGATCAACCTTTCATGTGATTGCCATAACTTACAATCAATGGGAGTCCATGTCTCACTGCATGTTTGAGATTCTTTTGATTGGTAATGTGTTTATCTTCTCTCAAGTAAAGTTCAACTCTGTTTCAACTGCCGGGATAGCCACAACACCATAGCCTTGCACCTTGATAACTTGTTCATGTGCGTCATGGATCACATAGCAACGTCCAGAGTATGCAGAATAAATATAGCAATGCTCATGAAACCTCGGAAACTCGACTCACGAGGTTACCATGCCATTACTCGTGATTAAACCCTGCCTTGAATCTGATGAGTCTAAACACTCTTGAATCTCGAGATCACAAAATGCTCGGGTCAATTACCTAAAACCCCCATGCTCAACTCACTCTCATGTACCAATACTTGCCATCTACATGCCCATCTAGCCACAATTTCTGGAAGCTGTCGCCCTACCACAATATCTAGTCCGCATACAGTCAAAGAGCAGCACTCTGGCGCCACGAGCACGCTTCACCCCCCATCCATCTCCGCTGTGCACAGCCAGAGGATGACATGTAATAGAAGCTTGATTTGAGTCTGGCACGTGCCATCGGGCTACATATAAACCTTACCCTGGCGGGAGATGCATTAGCCCCCTTGACGGCGTTGAACCAGCTCGTGCACATCAACGACTGCCTGGGTCTGGCGAACTATATCTGGCTGAGTAATTTCATAATCCTACGCAGAACGGCGATGTGGTTTCCATATGGAGTAAGAGGTGCAATAAATAGTGTGCTGTAAACTAAACTTCAGCGAATTACATCAGAACGATGCCTCAACGCCCGCCGCCTCATCTCATAGCGGTGGCAAAGGCACTTCCCATGAAACAGAAAAAGGGCCTTATTCTCGGGTATTGAATGGAAATACAAGATCGTCACACGTGAAAAAACATTGCCTGGAAAGCCACAAAAGTACAGTAATCTTCCTGCTGTATGTACACCTGGCCGTATGCCCCTATTCGACTTCATCAAAGACCTGTCCCAAAGCATATGCAATTCCGCTTCAATTCCACGCAGTGACTCCGTCAACGCCAATCAACACCAACCTCCAATGGTTCCGTAGTGCTTGCTCAAATACATACATGCGTCTATATGCCAAAGGCGAGCTTCATGCGCTCATACGTGAAGAAAGCGACCGCGGCCATGGGAAACACCTTGACGTACCCGATGGTCAGGCCGACAAAGAAACCAGACATGCCCCTCTCTCGGAGGATCATACCGGCAGTCTCGCCTATTCGAAGTCGACGACCGTCACCAACAGCACCGCCAACTTGCATCCGCCGTCGAATCACCTCTAGAGGGTATGATACTGTTTGCGAGATCAAGCCTGCGATACCACCAGCAGTAAGCTCTGCCCATGACCGTAAAGCTGCCGGCTTTCCTTCGGGGTGGTTCTTCTTCTTCGGTAGTGTTGTGTGTTTTGCAAGAGATGGTGATCGTAGGATATCACCAACAGTGTCGTGAGTCAAGAAAGACATGCCCGCGTAAGGGAGCATGCCCATGACTGTAGGAGCGAAACCTCGGTAAAAGTTGATAAGCCCTGTCTGATGAGGGGCAATGACCCCAATTGTCGCAGCGGATACCGGCGTTGGGGCATTAGGGAATCGAGCTGTCGCTGATTTTTGAACGGGTTGCTCATTGTATATTTGGCGGCATATCGATGACAAAGAAGAATGGCCATCACGTTTAGTCTCGAAAGCCAATCGTACTCGCATAACTTCTAAGGGATATGTAAAAAAGACGGAAGTGACACCTGCCAAACTTCCGCTAAGGAGTCGTCTCATTGGTGTTTCGTGATGTCTATCGGGGATAATAATCGCTCGGATCTGTTCGTATGCGAGGAATTTAATGCCGGCGTAAGGAAAGATTCGTAAAAGAGTGGCAGAGTGTCCGCGGTAGAGTCCTATGAGGCCTTCATATCTTCGAATGTCCTTCATGGCGCTTGCGACGCCAACCCATGATCCTGTATATTTGGCGAATCGGGGATTACTGGCCTGGAAGAGAATCTTGACTCGATCCAACGGCGCAACGACGGTTTTGCCCTGTTTCAGACGGTCAGAACATTGTACAGAATCTCGTCTTTGTCCAACAACTTACAGCGCAGCCGGCCAAACCACCCGCGACTCCAGATTTCCAGACATATTCCAAGCTATTCATTTGTGCCTTTGGTGTCACTGCCTCCTGGTCCGTGGGACACACAGCAGACTCCTTGGGGGGCTTGGTGAGCGTGTGAGAAGAAACATGGCTCTGTATATTTGTATTGCGCGCAACGTCGGCCATAGAGGCATGCTCCATTTGAGCAGTGTCGGCGGAGGACATCGCCCCGAGATTCGCAGCAGCACGTGGCTGACTATGTTGAAGGGATTCGGGGCCTACGGACGCGACATGCCGTGGCAGAGTCGAATGAGGGTGGGTATTCGAATCCAACGCGATAGAAGTATTGTATTGTATTGTATTGTATTGTATTTCGAGTCTGGTGTTGTTTTAAAAAAGTTGGTAGGATCCAAGTTTTGCGGGGAGGACCAAGTTCGGATACGGGGAGGATTTGATTTTGGACAACCGGGTTGATTGCGGCGCGGCAGAATTTCCCCGGTCAGCGGCGGCTTGGACGTCATTAAACCGACGCTGAGTGGGCAAAGGAGTGGTCACGCTGCGGAAATGGAGATCCCCCCAGAACCCTAGAAACCCAAAGAATTGGTAGGTAATTAGCCCACCAGGGGTCAATTCAGTGGGTTAATGCGCTGATATCCCACTGAAACCCGTTATTTCTCACCAGACCTCACAGGCAGGCTTAACGGCTCCGGTCTTCAATAACCGAGCCGAGGTTTGCCGATTGTCGCCGCGAATTTATTCTTGAACCGCGGGTCCGAAGCATGAGACACAGACAGTCAGAAATGAATAGCCGCAGCCTCTCATCATCAATTCTCTTTGAGAGTAAAGACAAGAGCCTCGTCGTTATAGACATCCCCACGTCTCTAGAAGAGAGCCAGGTTCTTCCGTCCCAGACCCCCGGCCGCCGCATCATCTCCGCAGAGCCCCCCACAGCTCCGTATCCGACCCCGGAGCCCCGTCATGGACATGGAGGAGGCCATCACTCGGTGTCGCCTGCTGCGCAGTTGGCTGAACTCATGACCACCGCAACAGTCAGCAGCGCCCTACAGGACCTTGTCAGCATACACTCATATTCTGGACCCTTTCACCGGGATCGTGTTATTCAGCAACAAACACAGGCATCCGCTTTGCCGCCCTTGATTCCGGCTAAAGCCCAATGGCTTCATGGTTCGATTGAGGCTCTGCGTGATGACTTTCACATGTCAGCACCAGAGTTTGACATTGTTGTATTAGATCCCCCATGGCCCAATCGATCTGCGAGGAGAAAGACGGACAAGTATTCTACTGTCTCGAATCTTAATGAGATGAGCAATCTCTTGCTACAAATTCCTCTGGCCTCACATCTTGCACCGGGCGGACTGGTCGCCGTTTGGGTCACTAACAAACACAGCATTCACGACTTTCTCACATCCCCTACAGGACTGTTTGCTGCTTGGGGCCTCGAGCTCGTGACTGAGTGGACGTGGCTCAAGGTTGCTGCATCAGGGGAACCACTCTATGACATCCAGTCTACATGGAGGAAACCGTGGGAAAAGCTCATGATAGCGAAGCCCATCGGCAGCAAGAAACCTGACGCCCTCAAGCCCAAAGTCATCGTGGCAGTCCCTGACATACATTCCCGAAAGCCCAACCTCAGAGGTCTCTTTGAAGAGGTCCTTGGCAAAGAATGTCTTGGACTTGAGATCTTTGCTCGTAACTTGACTGTCGGCTGGTGGAGCTGGGGAGACGAAGTCCTGCGGTTTCAGCAGCATGAACACTGGCATGATATAGAAGAATGAGCAAAAATGTTTTACATGTCTTCAGCGTCTATATTTGCGCTCATAGTCTTAACCCGCCAACATGCATTGTCCATCCAAGACTAGTTACAATAATGTACATTTGTGATGCCCGCTTATCCTACAGAGGTCCGTGATCCGTGACTCCTCATAGAATTGCCGTCTCTTTCATTAGCAGTTTCCTGCAGCTTCAAGTCGTAGTTTGCCGTTCTTATTCGTTTAAGCCTCGTTTGTGGCCTCCTTGGTCTCTTTAGCCTCCTCCTCCTTGCCCAGGATCTTGTCCCATTTAGGATCCAGAATAACATCGTTGGTCCATTTCTCCTCTCCCGATAGAATCTTCTTTGCCAAGTTGGCCAACTCTTGTCTGTCCTCGGACATGGGCTGCTTGCTCTTGAGGGGAATCTTGAATTTCTGCTGATCAATGTGCGACTGGTTCCGCTTCTCCAGCGACTCCTCACGCATCTTCCACAATTGGTTACTCCAGGGTGTGCGGTCCTCGGGGAGTTCGGGCCACTGGAAGGGCTTTGCCAATTCGACGGTCATGATCTTGAGGGGTTGCGGGCGGTACCACGAGCGCGAGTAGGAGTTGCGCTGGGTTAGAGGCTGCTGCTTGACGTAGGATCGGACCTTTGTGACCTCGACATTGTACAGGTTCCAGAGATAATCTCGAAGATCGAACTTTGTGAATCGTAGGGGGACCTGGAAGGTGGCTTCGTTTGGTGGGAGATGATCCTTTCGAAGAAAGGTGATTACATGGTTTGGCCTGAGACGAGAGCGAGAGGTTAGAAATTGGTAGTGACGAGATGGGTATAAAGTGACCTACAGGAAAACCTGCTTCTGTCCCAGCTTGAAGCCGGGCAATTGGCGAGCTACCGTCTTTGCTACCTCGGCCATGGTCGTCGTTGTTCCCTCTCACAGTGGTCGGCGACAGTTGATTTGGGATGGATGTGAAGAATTTCCATGACTGGCTCTGATTGGCTTCGACGGCGAAAGTGAACTTCCGAGAGGGGTGCGGGAACAATAGATATGATAGGTGCACGCCCCGCATGTCTTTGTGTAAGAGGATATTCAGTTCGAGAGACAATGTCCACGACCGAATAGAATAAAATTATTTCTTACTTGTAAACGTTATTATTCAACCGGGACAAAGTATAGGCCTTGCACTAAAAAATTCTGGGTCAGCCATTATTGTTTCGGGAGCAAGTGACGCCTCCCTAACTCAACTGTCCAACCCCTACTCGCAGTGCAACAATAACTCCTTCTCAGCAACACAAAGAAACTCTTTTCTTTCTCCCAACACAAGTAAAACAACAAGACTTCAAAGGCGCCCCAATGCTTCCCGAACATCAAATATGCAATCAAGCGACAAAACAAAGGGTCCTTTGAGCCCAACGACTTGGCTCTCACAGTATAATGGAGTCAACGACAAAGAAGACACTCATAAAATATCGAGCCCCCCGAGTTCCGAGCAAGATGTTCAACTCAGTTTTCTATCCATGGATGGAGAGGACGAGGAGACTACTTATTTTGACAGCATGGAGGAAGAAATGAAGCAAGAAAAGGAGAGGTATCCTGGCGCAAGTAGCTGGGCTCCTGCTGAGGAGCGCCTCTTTGAGATATTATTCATGCGACAGGATTTACCTATGCTCCCTGCAACTTGGGATATAGACTTACGCGGAATTCCTATCTCGGATACGGTATTCAAGACTTCAGAGGTGTTCCCTCCCATTATCTACGCTCATTCAAAAGACTTTCGAGGTTAGTTCATCCTAATATTAGGAGTTGCACCACTCACAATCAGTAGCAACGATGGCCCTCACCCGCCTCATGGACCTCACAGCAAAGACCAGAACAAATATCCAAAGTGGTCTCCGAAGAAAAGTGTCCCACCTCATCAAGCGAGAGCTCGACAAGTATCTGAACTGGGCAGCACAAGACGGCGACTACATGCACCTGCGCATCGTTCCCAACATCTTGACCGAAGTCGTCGATACAACTATGCCCGAGGACGAAATCACAGAGCACATCCAGAACCGTATGAGATTATTCGCAAAGCTTCAGCGCGAGTTTCTCCGAGAGGATAGAGACCCTCACTTCTGGGATGTACTTAAGCCAAGCATTTTCACTTCCCCCAGTATCAAAGTTGAGCCGGATGATGGATTATCAACACTCGAGAGATGGCCGACACCTACTAAGAGCCGACGCGGCTCATATCCTCATGTTGAGAAGGTAGCGTCTACTACCGAAAGCCATGAGATTATAGTCAAGATCGAACCTATAGCTAAGAACCCTGGTATTTCGACAACAGAAATTCATAAGGCGACCACCGTCTTGAACGCACCGTCAGCTCTGCACCCTCCATCACCAACCTCACCCAAATTACCTCAAACACCTTCTGAGACCACTTACCGCAGACATCCCCCCGTGGTCTACGGTCTTTTCATTCTCAACACCTCAGTTCTCGTTCTCACGACCGACTCCTCCAAAGGACCCGACGCATATGTCAGCTTCCAGGTCCAAGTTGACTTCCAGGACGAACACCAGGGGATCTGGAATGCTCTGACCATCGCTATCGCAGTCTGTCTTGCTCGTGATGAGCTCCGTACCCGCGTTGGGGACTTTGAGCAGTTGCCTTGCCTAGAGGAAAGTGACCCGGATGCTTAATTTTGAAGAGATCTGTAATGTCAACAATTGTTATGAAGTTAAGGAACCCATGGGTTTTATGTTTTACGACTAATCGTGTTGTACTTGGTTTGAAAAAGTTCGGTTTTATACCCCTGAGTTTGTCAGCGAATATCGAGCGTCGGCGTTGTGCTCATATCCCCTGTTCTTTATAGCAATTGACAAGTTTAAAAGACTATACGCTCCTAGTGATATATGTGAGAAGCAACATTCGTTCATGAAACTCATACTTGCAAAGTCAATCGAGAGCCTCTATTCTTCATGCTCTCATTTCTATTCATGTCCTGATTTATCTAATCAGTCAGTCATTCGCTTCTATTCCCAACGCCCAGCAATGACGGCCGCCCCCAAACATCTCTTTTCTAACTGTACATAAATGGCCATTGCAGTTCATCTCATGAGCCCGCTTCTCTAATGTGTTATACAGGATGGGTGAAGCGGGGAGGAAAGTCTTTTTGCGACCAGGTGTGAATAAATGTTTCAAAAATCATAGCAAGTAGGTAGGTAACGACAAGGTAAGAACAAGGTGTATGTGCAATGTGTGGAGATTTCTACATTTCTTTCAGCTCGACGGGCATCAAGTACTCGAGCTGCCGGAGGAGTCGTTGGTACAGGAACAGCATGCAGCCGCTCTGGATGAAGGTCCATACGCCACGGGGTCCGACGCCGCGGAACCATCCTGCAAGGCCTTCTGTGCGGTAGATGACGCGCAAACCTGTGAAGACTGAGGAGGTGTCAAGAGCAATGGCGCCAGGTCGTGGTCTGTGTGTGCTGGGAGAAGAGGTGGAGATGTGCCGGACTTGAGAGCTGGCTTGGTGGTCCTTGGGGTGTCGGGACTCTGTGGATGAGTTGACTTGGGTCTGAAGTCGTGTCTTGACGACGTCAAGAGGGCAGGTAATAACACCGGCAAGACCTCCGGCTGCGGCGCCGGTGAGAAGTTCAAGGGGGACACCGATATCACGGCTCTGCTTGTACTTGCGAGCCCAAGTGGTGAATTGTTCCCAGAACATGAACTGCAGAGCAGAGAAAGGCAGATCACGGTAAAGCGTGGCCTTGTAGCCGTAGAACAAGGCCGAGGTGCCTTCTGTGCGGACAATGGTTCGAGCAGCGTCGATGGTGCCGCGGTAGTTGTAGCCTGAGGCGAAATGGGGGTTGTTGTAACGTCCTTGAAGCTGTAGGCGTGTTTTTAGAACTTCTGAAGGGACGTAAACAATAGATGCAGCAAGATCTCCGAGGAAACCTATAAGAGCTTGTTAGTACGTGGTCGTGTGATGGCCGGACTCAATGGGCTGTCGTACCTGCTGTGAGATACGAGATATGTTGTTGCACGCCATGATCGATCAAGAATCGCTTGCTCCATTCATATGTGCCGAAGAACATAACCGTTCCGGGAAAAGAGCCCCCGAGCGCAGGAATCCATCCGCCATAGAGACCCCGTCTTATGCCCTCCTGTCTCCATATGGTGTAGTAAGACTGTCCGAGGGATGTGTATTTTGAAGGAACGTGAGGATCGCCCTGTTGTCTTGTCTTGACGGTGTCGAGTGAGTGCATGAGTAAATCGCCCGTCGATCCTCCAATACCACCTGCGATCATGGCCTGTCGTCAGGGTTCCCATGTTAGCGAATCTTCAAAGGCGGAAACGCTTGGCGATGCAGCAATTGCACCCCTGACTGGTAATTTTGTAACGTACATGAAGATACGGCGGTCGCCCCTCGGCCTCGACATCTTTGGGGGTCATGTTCTGGTGGTCACTGGCGCGGGCCTTGCTTCTACTACTATCCAACCCTGTCCAAGCAGCATGACGATGCTCGGGGGATGGCGCAAACTCGCTCGCGGCTATCGTCGACCCTTCGTTCGTCGTCGTCGATTGGGCGAAGGCGAGGTCAGAATCTTGTTGTTGAAGACCCAAGGGCATATCCGGGTTAGAAGAATCGATTCGGATCGGGAGGGCAGCAGTTGGTGACGAGCTGAAGCGGAACAGCTCGGAAGAGAAAAAGGAAAACAAGAGGATCCCAAGAAAGAAGAGAGAGTTGATAATTAAGAGGGATCGCTCTGTTGTATTGTTCCTTCGAGGGGAGCGGGCGGGCGTCGCAGGGTCGCAGAGATATATAAGAACCGAGAGTCTGGGCGAAGTCGTTTTTGAGAATTTTGACGAAGGGACCCGGTCTTGACTTTTACTGGGTGAGGGCCTTAGTAAAGAGCGAATGCGGCTCTAGTTGGATTGCTCAGCGGTTTCTTAGTGGTCGATCAGGGACCGCTCCTTGATTTACAGCGCACGCGACGCTAGCTACGTCAACAATCAATGAATGACATGGAGACCTACAGTTGGGTCAACGAAAGAATTTCTCTTCCATTGAAATGCCCGAGCCGGCATTCGGCTTGTTTGTTATCTTATCTCACGCCACTTCTAGTTAGGTACATGGATATTGTTGAGCCTTGAGTGAGATCATTGATGAGATTAATTATTTCCTTGGAGACAACTTTTATTGTTATCATTCATTCATTCATTCACAGTATCCTTTGACCTATACATTTCTATGAGTTTCATAACTTTTGATACATGTTATACATTCATCTTCCTTATACTTTCTACTCCAACAACGGCCGTCTATGCTCCCGCCATGGAAGCGCTCCAAACTTGCGAAACGGAAACACAATATGAGTCACTCGCCCTGTAATCAACTGTTTAGACACTGGCCCATATGTGTTGCTATCCAAACTCGACCCAGGCGGTCCATCCCCTTCCACCCATACATGACCCTGTGGTATTCTCACTGTCGGTAGCGGATGAGGCGCCTTTGTCTTGATCACGTCGTTCTCCAGCGCCACCACACGCTTGACTGCGATTGTTTCGGGATGTAGCGGACTCCTTTTGTAGCTTCCATGTTAACTCTCATCAATTGCTTTTTTTTCTATGTCGTTGAAAGGGTCTGGTCCCTACCGTAATGTCACAACCATGCCCCTCTCTAAGCTCTCCCCGGGAGACCACTTCCAGTTGAGGATCACATCTCGTCGTAAAGTCGAGTCTTTCTCGTCGTTGATGAGTGGATACATGGATGCGCCGTCCACAAAGGTCAGTTCTGCAACGTGAAGGTTGAACATGGCGATGACTGGGATCCATGTTGCGAATCCAAAGAGTCTCAGAGCTGTTGATCTGGCCAGACTTGGTTGGCCGTTGCCTCTGAGGCGTGCCCACACTGAGCCGAGGGCCATTGTGAATGCTCTAACTATTGATCAATAATTGTTTGAGGCCAACATTCTCTGTGAAAACAAACGTTGTTGTAGTGGGACTATCACTGCATGTGCTGAGTTGCATAGTCCAAGCATAGAAATTCTACACCAATTAGTCTAACCTCTTATCGGCTAGTTCCGCCAGCCCGATACAGGACTGTGAGGACATGCAGTATTAAACATGAAACTAACTTTCAGCAGCACAGCTCTAAAACAACATCATAGCTAGTTCATTGCATATCACTGTGAATGAGCCAAATCCATACACTAATCACAATGCAATACGATATCCCAAGTAATCAAAAGAACTGTTCGTTAACAACGCCGTTTCTGACGCCACTTCCTACCATCGGAAGAACTACATGAAAGTCTGGACTTTTGTGATGCTTTTGCAATCCGGGTACTTGCTTTCTTTCAGCTTCCCAGACGCCCTCTATTACACCTTTTTCCGTGTCCAACTACCCACTCATGGGGGCTCCAACAGTCCTGCCGACTCATCCTGACCTGGAGACATTTCGTCTGTCCATGACCTAGATGGTCTCAGGGATGTTTTCGTCGCTGTCGCTCATGCTCTCATCACCGCTGACCTCGGCGTTCTCACGCTCACGCTTCTCCATCAGTGCTTGCAGCTCAGCGTCATCGCTCTCGGTGACGGCCTTGGGCTCCATCTTGACTGTTAGGTTACCACCAGCACCCTCGATGCTCTTGCGGACATCAACAATAGCCTCGTTCAAGCGAGTGATACCGACACTCTTGTCCAAGCATGCGCTTGTGAGGACGTAGAGAGGGGGAGACACAAGCTTGACCTTGACCTGGGTGTCCTCGGTGCTGTGGGCCTCGGCTGTGCGGAGGGCAGTCTTGACGGCGTCGATACCCTCGTAACCAAAGCAGGTGACCTCGATATCGGCTCGGATCTTGGTGGGCTGGGGAGTCAAGCGCTTGCTGATGTATGTCTTGAGCTCCTCGCGGGCGGCGTCGCTGGGGAAAGTGATGTCGTTCCAGACTTCGGGGTTGCTTCTTGGGTGTTAGTATATATGGCTTTGGTTTGATATCAAGCAACTGACGTGATGGAGAGCTTGAAAGCATCAATGGCATGTCCATATCGCTTGTTTAGGGGCCAAGCAATGGCCTGGTAGAGTTCCTCGATGGGGATTTGAGTGCTCTTGGCAAGGTGCACCATAATAGAGTGCACCATCTTGCTCTTGTTGTAGCGCTCTTCGCACTTGACAATGTCCTCGGGGGAGACTCGTCGCTTGGAAAGATCAATGTAACCTGCCCAGAAATCAATATCCATAGCCAACTCGTTCAATCTAATGGCGATGCTAACCCTTCTCCTTGTCCACACGGAGCACAACGACGACCTCATTGCGACCAACTCGAATAAGCTTCTGGATACTTCGAATACGTCTTCGCGAAAGCTCAGAGAGCAGAATCATGCCGTCGATGTTGTCGTACTCTAGAAGCTTAACGTAGGCACCCATCTCGGCGATCTGCAACCTATCAGAGGGAGTTTTTGGGTCAGATCAGGTTACGACTGACCTGCTTGACATTGACCATGACGAAGCTATCGATCTCCGGGTACTTCTCCTCGTAGAAACGGCAGTTTTCTAACGACATCTTGGCGGTATTTTCGAGGATTCAGAGGTTCGATCGGGTTCTGTAGATTGAGGTGGGGTTTTCGATGTCGAGTGCCGTCGCACGCACGCAGGTCGGACTTCAAAAATAGCTCAAAGTCTGCTTGTAAATACTGTCCCAGTGGCGGTGGTATTGATGCGTAGCAAAATCGGTTCTCTCTTGATCAAGTCGTAAATCGTCACGTCAACAGTGGTTGCAGAGGGGAAGAGTCATAATTTTGACATTTTGCAAGTGCACTTCTGGATGATGGTGGGGTTGTGGCGGGGTGTGGCTCGTTGGTAGGCGGTACCTGAAAATTCGGGCACTGCAAACAGCTGCGCTTACCTGGGCTCTCGTTGCCATGATGAGAGCTCTCCACGTGACTGAACCAAAGGTAAACAACTTCACCAACATTGTCGAGAGGATTAGGTAGTAGCCATGGCTCCTGGTAAGTACTATGCGTTTGCGCCTGCGATCGAATCGAAATTGTTTGCTAATCAGCCTTTAGCCACTCAATACGAACTTTCACCGCCTCCCGCCGACGCGGTGTCGGCCATCGCGTTTGCGCCGTCCTCTGGAACCAAGCTCCTTGTCTCATCATGGGACAAGAAGGTGTATTGCTACGATATCGCAGGTGGAGCGGGTGAGGCAGCTCTCGTCAACACATATGAGCATCGAGCGCCCGTTTTGGATGTCTGCTTTGGGGCGAATGACAATGAAGCCTTTACTGCTGGCATGGATTGGGGTGTCAACAGGTCAGTGAATGCGAACGTGTGCGCCTCGAAAGGCTGAGCTGACCATGATGAATAGGATCGACCTGGAGACTGGTGAGAAGACCTTGTTGAGCAAGCATGCTGCGCCAGTGCGATCTATAGCCTACAGTCCAACATATTGTGAGTTATTTGGTACCTCTCTGTTTGGCCTATACTGACCCAAAGACAGCCATTTTGGTCTCCGCGTCCTGGGATTGCAGCTTGAACCTCCACAACCTCAGCGACCCTTCAAGCACTCCCATACGAATCTCCCTTCCTGGAAAACCCCATGCGCTGGCCGCCAGTCCTACTAAGATCGTGGTTGCCATGGCCGGTCGTGTTATCAACATTTACGACCTGAAAGCCATTGTCGATCTGTTCAAAACTGGCTCATCCGATCTTCAGCCATGGCAACAACGCGAATCATCTCTGCGATATCTCACGCGTGCAGTGTCCTGCATGCCCAATGACGCCGGCTATGCCACTAGCAGTATCGAGGGCCGAGTTGCAGTTGAATGGTTTGAGGATACAGCAGAGTCCCAGGCTCGGAAGTACGCCTTCAAGTGCCATCGTCAAGCAGCACCAGATGGCGATGGGGACATTGTTTATCCTGTGAATGCTCTGGCCTTCCACCCAGTTCATGGAACATTCGCTTCGGGCGGCGGTGATGGTACTGCTGCCCTGTGGGATGCCGAGGCAAAGAGGCGGCTTAAACAATACCAGAAGTTTCCCAACAGCGTTGCCGCGCTTGCATTCTCAAGCGATGGTAAGTATCTTGCCGTGGGTGTATGCCCCGGTTTTGAGACTGGCCAGGAGGATTACAATGGTGCCGGCCAGACGTCGGTATTGATTCGCGAGCTTGGAGATAATGAAGCCAAAGGCAAGGGAGCCAAATAGGTAGACCACGTTGGGCAGTGTTGTTATCCCAAAAGGCGTTCTGGTGGTTGCGGAGCTCGGTTTATTAATTTTTTGTACTATTCTCGACCTGAAGGAAGTGGCATCAAGATACCCGTCATGGACTGGCATCCAAAAATTGTCGTGAATGGTCGTAATATTGGTTGTTCTTTTTTCTTCTATCGAAGACTAGGCACGCACAAGATGTCTTTAAACTGGACCAGTGGTCCCAAGGGATGGGCTCCTAGAATGCCGGCCTCTGTGGTCTCTGGACTCTTCTTCACCGTTTCCAGCCCGTCGTGGCTGGAAAGACATCGGCTGAGGATATCCAAGTGATGCTTCCTTCACATCGAATCCATCGCGACATTGATATTCGAGGCTGCTTGATGGCGGAGCGCATGGCCACGGAGTAGGACCGGGAAGTTTGTAGTCTCGAATACGAACACCCTTTCTAATGGTATATGGTCCCACCTTTTCGATCAGTCGTGGGGCTCCGCGGGGAACAGGTCTCAATTTCGTTATTATAGAGGGTTCCAGTATATGTGTTGTTGTTGGTGACGGAGTATCATGTAGTGACTGTTCAACCCCCCCTACTGGTATCTCTATTCAATGGTCAGTGCATGATTCAGAACTCATGTCGTGATATGTATTCACCCGATAAGCGTAAGCCAGTCGTATACTCTGCATGTCGATTTGAACGGATCGACTCCGTTCGTCTTCTTTTCACTCTTGGATATGTTCTCAGTGGTAACTGTCGTTGGTGAACTTGACCTTCTTCATCCCTTGCTGGACTCGAAAATATGAAAGCTCTGGTCTTTCTCTGATGGGTTCGTCTTGGTGTTTCTGGAATGCTCTCTGAAGTTAGTCAACTGACGGGAGAGACCAGCTCGGGCGTGGGAAACACACAATTGAACCAAAGCGAACTCATCTGTGGTTGATTCCCTAATGGCAATCTCTGTGTATCCTTCGGACGTTGATGAACATGTCGAACCAACACTTTCGCTTCTGGTTTGCTCCCTCTCAGCGATATGGGCGAGTTCTGTTTCGTCATCCTCGATGAGTTGAAGTTGTTGCATATTCGTTTGTTCGACTGGGTAAATTGAGAGAGCCATCTTTCCCGTAGAAGTTAGAAATGATGGGAAAGTCATTGAGATTGAACGTGGAATATCTTGTGAGGTACAGGTTTGTTGTAGTGACGGCAGCTGCCGCTTGGCATCAGATTGTGAGGAAGGAGCTCTTTCGGTCTGCTCCTGCCCGAGGTTCCTTCTTCATTTCCACCTATACCTAATACCAACCTTACCAGGTACTTGAGAGTTACATATACTAGAGTACCTACATAAATTATATTAGATACACTGCAGAGAGGCTAAGAAGCTACAAGCGATGGTCTGGCTGTATATAGGTAGGTACATAAGTTGATATGGATCTCAATTTGAACCATCAGGGAACCTGAATCGTAGTGATCATATGCGACTGACGACCAACACACAACAAATAAATTCTAATGGTAACAATTCTACATTGCGATGCAAAGAGCTCTATTCTCTAATCTTTGTTTGCTGGCTTTATCCTTGGCACAGCTTCCACTTCTGAGCCCGTTTTGGTCTTGTTCCAATTCGACAAAACAAGACAAAACAACAAGAAGTTCCCTTCAGCTCACCAATAATACGAAGGCATCACTACAGCACCAACCTTTTCTTTCCAGCCCATTTCCAACTAGTGCGGTCTGGGCCGAGCTGGTAGCCATCGCCAAAAATTTGCTCTGAGACGGACGCCCTACTCCCCTCGTGTGCCCGGCGAGATTGGCTATAATTGATCAGCAAGCATATCTGCACTTGGTCATAACAAACTCACCTTCAGTGGCTGGACATGATCAAACGTGCCGCCCATCTGAAGCAGGCAAACGTCTGGACCTCCAACAGAACGACCTCCACGGTAGAGGAAGTTATAGGGGAAGCCTAGATCAAACTCATTGGCACCATCGATTTCTTGAATATCCTCTTGGGATAGGTTCAGGGTGAGTGCTTGGATGTTGGCTTTGAGGTGATCCACCTTCCGACCACCGATAATCGGGAAAACGTAAGGTGTCTTGTGCATGACATACGCCAGTGCAATGCTCGTGATGAGTGTGTTCTTACGGTCAGCGATCGACTCCAGCACTTGACTAGTTCTGATCTCTTTCTCGCTGGCCTTGGCTCGTCGTCCTTCCTGAACATTGCGCTGTTCTTCAGTCTTGAATTTTCCCTCGCCGAGGGATCCCCACGGGGCAATTCCCATGCCTTCAGCTTGGCACATGGGGATTATTTCTCGCTCGAAATCACGCAAAGCTGCAGACCAACGACCCTGGTAAACAGAGAACTGACGAAGTCCGTTGCAGCGAGCATATTCGTTTGCTTTGCTATAAAACCATCAGCGAACCACCTGCCCTTATTGAATACCGTACCTTACCTGACGACCCAAGCGGGAGTGTCACTGATGCCTAGATGGAGGACCTTTCCGGAAAGGACAAGTTGGTTGAGAGACTGCATCAGCTCGGGAATAGTGGTGTTGCCATCGTACCAGTGGACATAGAGCTAGAGTTGGGTTAGCAGTCTGAGGCCAAGTCGAAAGATACACATACAAGATCGATGTAATCAGTCTGTAAGTTTTCGAGGCTGGCCTCAACCGAGGTCTTCAGACTCTTCGGCCCATTGCCGGTGAAGTTCACCATGATATGAGGCGCGTCGGGCCCAGCTCGGAAGTTGGTGGTGTATTTGGTGGCAACAACTTGGTGTCAAAGTCAGTATTGTAGTATTCAATGCACCGTGAAAGGGAGCAAACCAATCTCATCCCGGTTGCCTCGTTTCTTCATCCATTCTCCCACCCATTTCTCGGTCTCTTGGAACTGATAGTTGTTTGCGGAGTCAATGAAATTTCCTCCCTTGTTTACTGTTAGTATTATACCTGAAAAATTGCCTTTATCTAACGTTCTCCCATACCTGTTCGTAGAAAAAGTCCAAGATTGACTCCGCCGCGAACTGATCGCATTCTCCCATCAATTCTTTCCTATACCAATATTAGGACGGGACACACAGAGTCTCAAATGTGTTTCTCACCAAGCGTTTCCAAAGTTCATTGTACCAAGGCAAATAGGGGAAACCCAGACGGAGGCAGTAGGTGACAAGAGGCGATACCGACCCAGTGGGCTTTTGGGAGGGGGTGCGGATTGAATAACCATCGTGGATTGTGATAGATCTTGAGGATTGGATGGTGTAGAATGAATGAATGAGTAGGTAGTTTAGGTGAAATTATACGGGAGAAACCGGCTTGTTAAATATGGAGGAGGGAGTGGCCAGTGAGTGACAGTAGTGATGGGTGGCAGCTGCAGCGGCAGTGACACCAGGTGCAGCAAACATGTGTTGGTCTGTTGAGAGATATACTATCAAATTAAGATATTTGTAGTTACATATCCAACTCGTTGTGTGCATTCTAAGCTTACATATGCAGTTTCGTTATATGGAAATAGCAACCTCAACCCAACACCATGTATGCGTGTGGAACGGACCTTCTAGGACATGGTCAAATCATCAGATCCCACAGGTACCCAACCAATGGATAATACCTGTTATAGGCTTGAGCCTTGGCTACAAAGTCTCCTTCTTTGTGATATCTCTGTATGTATGCCGAAAGAGTATCAGTGGTTGGTGACAAATCTTGCCAAACCATCGCGAGCTAAGGTAGGTAGATAATCTAAGTGATGATGAGCACATTATTCATCTTTCCAAAGACACTCGTCTCTATGAATTGTCTCTAAGGTTTTCGATCAAAGTCGGTTGATGTCGTGCTATTATTTAGCAACGGTAGTTGTTGAGCTGATGCATATGTAGCAAGCATATTGATGTACAGACTTTGAATACATATTGAGAAGTTTCAGATTACATTAGTTCACATGGAACATACACTAGATCTTTGATTTGTCAACTGATGCATTCCCTGAGCGACAGTCTATAACAATCCAAAGAGTTGTATCCAGAAGCGTTGCGATGCTCTCTCAACGTGCTTCGGGTTGGAGAAATCCGAGCAGAAGAGCGTTATTGACTGGTTGATTGCCACTTTGAAACATTCTCGCTTATTGCGATCGTACTAATGGGAATATGATAAGATTCGACTACATTGACTGTATTTCAACTTTAGAATACATTTAAAGATGGAATATCAATGGAAGAACAGAGGTTATAAAAACTTACCTACCCCAGAGCTAGACTATGAGTGCTTACCTAAGGCGCGCCGACTCCCGATTCTTCGGTTTGGCAGGTACGTACCTGCTTCCATTTTGGATCTCACTCGGCCTAGAATCTCGGCGTCACACCACGACAGTTTACCACGAGCGACATATCGAGGCGACGAATTGAACTTCAACCAACGCACCAACAAACTCACAAAACTTCATTCGGACATTATTGGTCTGGATCAAGATGACGACCGCCTAGAATGGCGACTCCAAGCCCCGCCCCTTCTAGGGCTGCCGTCAACGCTCTCCGTGGTGTTCTCTTAACCACGTCCTGCTCAGTCATTATTCTCGCCGAAGAACGCCGCCGACGCCTGAATATCGCCCGAGCTGCTCTCGACAATGCCAAGAAACTTCACACTGCGCGGGTGAACCGTAATTCAGCTGTGCTGGCTGAGAGTTACAGCGGTAGACGAGACACCTTTCCGATTGAAATTGCGCCCGATTTCTCCCACGCCCCCACCAACAATCCTTTGCGCCGCCGTCGAACACGAATTGACTCACTGGAGCGTGAGTTATCACTACAAAGAGAGATTGAATCGATAGACGCCTTTGAGACAATATTGCCTGAGGATGTTGAGTCGACCAGCACACCTCAGACACGCCAGAGGAGATGGGATGAGTGGGACGCAGCTCGAAGGGAATTGTCACGAATATCAGAAACCAGCACATTCTCCCACAATTCTCTTTCCATCAGATTATCCCCCGATATCAGCCCACCGACAGCACCATTACTAAGGGTCCAATCGGAAGACATGGGGACGGGTGTTAAATCGAGTATCTCAGAGGGGACAGAGCAGATCATGACCAGCGAGGGCACTCATGCTGCTTCAGCTGAACAGTATACAATGCTTAAAGACTCAGAGTCCATCGATCGCGTTGATACAACAATATCAGACCCAATTGACGAGACTTTGATTGGACAACTGGAATCATGGGCACGGCTGGACACTATTCTTGCGGAAATGGAGTCTCTGGACTTGCCACAGGCAGAGCGTGTGGAAAAGGAGAGGAAAGCCGCCAGGATGCTCCAAAATTTGACCTCAGAAGAGACTAAAGAACCCCAAGAGATCTTGTCAAGAGGCATCCGTTTACTCCAGTCCACAGCACTCTCCCAGGAATATCACACCATTCCTCTTGTTCTTGAAGCGGTCCGCCCTGTATGCAACGACATTTGCTTATTGGTTGTGCCCTTCCTCGACAGCCTTTTACAAAATCGCGATACTGAGGGTGCTCGGCACCTCTTGCGAAGCCTGTCACACTATGAGTCTCGCCCAACACAAGAGACGCTCAGCAAAAGTCACAACGGATGGGCCACTCGTCTACTAATGCATCATTGGAGAAAGACAAAGGACTTTTTCGTGGTTAAGAAAATCTATGCTTTCCTCCAAGAAGGTGGTCTTTTTGCGGACGGTGTGTTTACTCCGTCTACTCAGTATGCAGTCAGACGCAGAATTACTCTCATTGCTCTTGATGCTGGAGATGATGCAACTGCAATCGCAGAGATGTCGCAGCTTCGTGGGATGAGGCCCAAGGGCTCTGGTGTCGACGTCAAGCTTCGTGGGAGATTTATTGTTCGGGAAGCCGAACTAGGCCATTGGGACGAGGCCATATCTGGACTCAAGGCTTTTGGGCCCAAAGCAAAGCAATCTGTTCAGTTTCAGAATGTTCTATCCTGGCTTACAAAAATTTATTGCAAGAATCACACACCTGTGGAGACGGACACGTTTGTACGAAATCTTGTCAACAACTACAACATGACTTTGAACAAGCCCCTGGCTTTCTTCGTCATGGACAAGCATGGTCGAGCCCGCGATCTTGAAGCACTGGTTACTTGGGTACAGATCTGCCAGGATGGCGGTCTGGACATGGATCAGATCTTCTTCAATGAGATTGCCGAAAAGTGCTGCAAGTACTGGAGTTTGACAAGAGCCGACGTGGTTCGGATGTTGAGTGACGCACGGAGTTCTATGCCGTGGCTGCAGGATCCTCTCTTGACCAGATACGCGAGCAAAGGCGCTCTGCATGACCTCCACAAACCCTTACCAGGGGAAAGCACAGACAGTTATGGAATTGCCCCGGCCCTGCCTGAAAAACGAGGGGATTCAATCTCTATCTATGAACGGGCAGCATTCAAACATATGAATACCCTGGCACTTGGGAACGACTGGAGTGGTGTCTACAGCGCATATCAGGAGGCAACCAAGAAGGGCCTTGGTGATTCGTCACGATGTCTTCGACTTGCTGTGGTCGCCAACATTCATCTAGAAGGGCCCTATTCGTGCACGGTGTCGAAACTCATCAACGAGGCTCACATCAGGAAACACGACATTAGTGGTGCTTTGGTTCCTATGCTAGTCTCACGACTTGAAGCTGGGGATAACGTGAGTGACCTGCTACAGGAGAATATCGCCAAGGGTCAACATATTCATGACAGTGTCTACAACAAGGCCGCCCGTGTTCTTACACTAAAGGGCAATCCGGAAGCCGCGATCAGGGTGTGCGAAATGGCAGCACAACACAATGGGATGGGTGAGCTAGCTTACAACAAATTCAACTTTGCTAGTCTTGTCCACTCCTATACTGGCCAAGGGCGTTATAGAGACCTCCTATCGCTTATTGCAAGTTTCATCTCAAAGTCGGAATGGTGGCAGGGCAGCAAAGAATGCAAGGAGTCGATCAAGCAGGCGATGAAACATGTAGCATTGAGGGCAGTAAGGGACCAGAGGCGCGAGAACATTCACAAGCAAGTGCTCTTGCGTCTCGAAGATGCTCTTGAGCACATCAAGATTCTACGGGCTACGAATAAACAGGAGAGGGAGATTGTGACCAAAGAGGTTATTAGTGCTTTTAAGACGGTGGAAGAGCCAGCATCGTTTGAAGGGGGCTTCTTTCCAGATGCACAGACTGGACGCCAGACCCCCAAGGACAAGAGGAGTACGGACTGGGAGTCATCTACAAGACGAGATCCAGGGCTCCAGGTACTGAACGAGACGAGGCACAGGATTGTCGAGGACAATGTGCCTGCTCGAAACCAGAACATGGACAGCATACGAACGAGACGAGAGAGGTCACCGTCACCTGAGTCGAGCGAGGAAGAGATATTTCCCGAGAAGGAAATGACAGAAACAATGGTTTGAGAGGATGTATGTACATTTAGAAGGCATATGCATTGGCATGGTGTAGATAGGCATCTATTGTTGCAGGAGAAGCTTTTGGGTATTGGCTTCTTGGTCATACTGACACATGTTTGTGTGGTCTGAGAATATTGGGTATCTCGCATCATGATATCAGTTACATAAGTAGAATATTGAGTAGAAAAAGCCTCAATGGCAATAAAACACACATGCCAACGAAATCGCGAATACTAAAAGATATCTCGATTTCGCATGTGATTTTGTTTGTGTTGAGCTGATTGCGAGTGGGGCTCAGCTCCGTGTCACATGCAGCAGCAGCGTATTCGTGTAGGACCGACCCGTCATCATGAGATTCGTTTAATGGAGGTCATCAACTGGATCATGATTGGATACTAGTCGCCTCTCAGACGCAGGAACATCAAATAGTAAGCATGTATAAGAGTAGCATTCCGAATACGTATATTTCTCGCTCCCGCTCCCGCTCAAAGTTACGATTTCGAGACGTTGACGAAGTAATACCGGACCCGGGATAGAGGGAGAAATTGGTTTCGAATCACGTACGATCTTGAGGTGCATTGTTTGATGGGACGGGACGAGACGAGAGCTTTCACATGCTTCAGATCCCGGAACCTGGCGGTGTCCTTTTCGTCCATCGAACGACGCCGCTCCCCTTGGTTGGCTGCTCTTGTAGCGGTCAGGGCGTCTACGGGTCGCGGTGGCGCGATTGCTCAGACACAGCGTTGCGGGGTGAAGTGTTCCAGGGACCTTACAGTGGGTTGTTCTCTGGAGAAACGATAACGGCAGCCCTAATCGCCCCATGGCCCTCAGGGTCCATTCAACTTTTTTTTCTTTCTCCCCTGATGTGAGCAGTGACGGGTTATAGGCTGATTCGTGATCGATATTGAATGCGAGAAATGGGAAACAAAGGGTCTTTATAAACGGCGTAAATCCGGTCAATTGTCATGATACGAGAGGCCATGTCGATTTTTTCAACATCTAGTTGTGCTCTTGACTCTTAAACAGGCTCAATCGCCCGGAATTACATCTCAATTGATGTTCCAAGTGCTTCTACTACTCTTTACACTCACCCCAAAAGTCAAGAACTTTTTTGTTACGGATCTGTGATCCCAAAGATTATAAAACTCAGCCAGATATCTGGGTTACATACATACACCTACATACTAAGTACCCATCCACAAAGAATTGTGTCATATCACAAAGCATTGGTCTTATTCTCTTATAAACCATTGCATCTCCCCCCCCTAATTTTCACGACCATCCATCCAATCTCGCGCCGTCCCCCGATCCGCGACTAACAGACCCCCCACTCCCCATCGAAAGTCTTCCTACCCACCTATTAGGTACATAGGTACTAGGCAAGCCCTCAACTACTACGACTCAACATCCTCCTTCTCTTCTTCTTGTCTACAACAACCAATTGCTCCAAAATCATGGCTTCAGTACTCACATCAGCCGAGGCGCAAACCCGCCGTCGCGATCAATACCACGAGGCCGATGTCGTCGTTGTAGGCGCCGGTGTATTTGGCTGCTGCATCGCCTTCGCTCTCGCAAACCAGGGCCGATCCGTCCTCCTCCTTGAGCGATGGCTCTCTGAGCCCGATCGTATCGTTGGCGAACTCCTCCAGCCCGGCGGTCTCGCCTCCCTCCAGAAACTCGGCCTCGGCCACTGTGTCGAGGACATCGACGCCATGCCCTGCTACGGATACACCGTCTTCTACCACGGAGAGAAGGTCCTGATTCCCTACCCCGGCCTCGACGATAGCGGCAATCCCACACATGCTTGGGGAGGTCACAGCACAGGCGGCAAGAGACCAGCTGGATGCGCTTTTCACCATGGTCGCTTCATCACCAAGCTTCGAGAGTCGTGCAAGGCCCACAAGAACATCACCGTTATCGAGACTGAGGTTGTCAAGACCCTGCGAGGAGAGACGTCGGACCAGATCCTCGGTGTTGAGAGTCGCACCAAGAACAAGGAGACTGGCGCCAAGGAGAAGGATTATTACTTTGGACAATTGACCATCATCGCCGATGGTTACGACTCCAAGTGGCGCAAGGATATTCTCAAGTCCAAGCCCAAGGTTTGCTCCAAGTTCTACGCTCTTGAGCTTATCGACTGCGATCTTCCCGAGCCTGGCCACGGCCATGTCATCATTGGCAATGCCTTCCCCATCCTTCTCTACCAGATCGGTACTCACGAGACTCGCGCTCTTATCGATGTGCCCCAAGGCATTCCCGAAGCTTCGCCCGAGAACGGCGGTGTTCGTGGCTACATCCGCAACTATGTGCTCCCTGCTCTTCCTCCTTCCATCCGACCCTCGGCTGAGAAGGCTCTTGAGGATGGCAAGATCCCTCGAAGCATGCCCAACAGCTGGCTTCCTCCCACGAAACAGCGCGCCAACGGAGCTATCCTTCTCGGTGACGCTATGAACATGCGACACCCTCTTACAGGTGGTGGTATGACCGTCGCATTCAACGACGTTCTCCTTCTCGCCGATGAGCTACACCCCAGCAAGGTTTCTGACCTCGCTGATTCCAAGGCCATCAACAAGGCCCTCGACCGAATGTACTGGAACCGCAAGCCTTTGACCGGCATCATCAACGTTCTCGCCCAGGCTCTGTACTCCCTGTTTGCCGCCAACGACCGCCAGCTCCGTGCTCTTCAGAGCGGATGCTTCAACTACTTCAAGCGCGGCTCAACCGACGGCCCTGTCGCCCTCCTCTCCGGTATCCTCCAGCGCCCCTTCATTCTCGCATACCACTTCTTCTCCGTCGCTTTCCTCGCCATCTGGCTCAACGCCTGCGCCGTCATCGGTTGCGGCATCTTTGGCATCTTCAAGGCTCCTCTCGCCATCATCGATGCCGTCCTCATCCTGTGGAAGGCCTGCATTGTCTTCCTTCCCATCATGTACCGTGAGACCTTCCAGTAAACCTGGAATATCATGTCAAGAAGGGAAAAAAGAAAAACAAGCAAGCCAGCATGGGTATGTTCAAGTATGTAGCGAAAGCTGCGGCGTTTTTGGTTTGGGATATTTATGTCATGTTTAAAAAAGAATCCATACTTCTTTCAGTATTGGAAGACATCTAGAGCAGAGGGATGATTGTACATTATGTCGGTCCCTCTTTTCATGGGTGGTTATGAGACATTTGATGAGCATTTTGGAGTGTTGAGCGTGGGAGTGGTTTTTTTGTTAGAGATACACACGCATGCTTGACTCCAATACTACCCGTGGTCAGAAGTTAGGAGGTACAAGTAGATTTTCATATCGAGATTAATATTAATTGCAACTGAACTTGAATCATTTTAATTGCGTCTAATGTATTTAAGTCATTGTGAATCACATGCCATTGTGTTGATGTGTCGAGAGAGAATTGTTGATTTGTGTTTTATTCAACTACAAAGATGATTCATGTGACTACGAGGTGTCTTAGCACACAGATATCTTCATCTCTGCCATTCCATTGGGATCTCCGTTCTATGTCAACCTTCTTCGATAGACACCAAACATCCAGCTCGCCCTCAGCACCGCAAGACCAAGAGCCATCTTGATACTGTCCTGGATCACATTGAGTTTACTGCCACCAACCTCGTGCCACTCAATGGGCACTTCAGCAACCTTGATGCCGGGACTGGTGCCAATAACACTTCCATCGTGACCAAGAACTGGGGTCGCCGGAGCCGACTCGGCAAGCATGAGCATCTCAATGTCGAAGATCCAGCCCTCGGTGTGCATGTAGGGGATGATGTGGGGGAGAGATGCGCGCGAGAAGAGCTTGAAGCCGCACTGGGTGTCGCGGATGCGAGATGTGGCGGGGGGAGTGAGGATCATGAGGACGAGGTGGAAGGATCTCATGAGGAAGTTTCGTAGAGCCGAGCGCTGGGTTGTGTTAGTTGGGTATGCTTGTTGTAGTTATGGGGTGAATTTACCTTGACAACGGCCTCACTGCCGACAAGATGGGCTCGACTACCGATGGCGATGCCACGGCGTGATCCATCAACAACTTCCTCGCATCCTTCAATGAGCTTACCAGCATCCGAAAAGCGTGAAGCACCGTCTGCGTCAGCGAACAAGACATATTCGCCTCTCACATGTCGGAAACCGTGAGTAGTCGCTCCACCCTTGCCTCTGTTGCGAGCAAGCGAGACAACTCTGAGGATGTCGTGTAGGCCCTTCTCTTCAGCGAATTTGAGGATAACATCGACTGTCTTGTCCTTGCTCCCATCATCGACAATCAAGATCTCATATCCTCCAAGCTCCTCCTTAGGGGCGTTTCGCACATGTCTCTTAGTCGTGGGACTCGTCGCGGTGGCTGTAGCTTGAGCGGTGCGGCCAAAGTGCTCGTCGAGGTAAGCGACGGCCTCCTCGAGAGTCGGGATAACACGGTCTTCCTCGTTGTACGCCGGGAACACGACGCTCAGGCGCAATTCGGCAGGTTCGATGTTTCCTGCATCGGGGGTAGGGTATGCTTCATCAGCTCGGACGTGCAGCTCGCTGGCCTGGCGCTCGGCAAACCAGCGATCGTACCAGCAGGGAAGAGGTTGAGGCTGTGTGCGGCCGGTGGTGGGATGGCTGGTGATGTATGTTTTCTCGGAGGCGTAGACACGGCGAGGCTTTGGGGCGACGAGATGGAGGATGAGATAGAGCTGCGAGAGAGGTGAGTTGCGATTCGATGCGCGGGGCTGTAGAGGGTTTCATACCTCGAGAAGTGCCAGCGCAATAAGTGCGAGGAAGATAGTTAGAAGAATGTAAACAGGCGCTGCCTCGGCCCAGGCCCAGAGAGGCGCGAGGAATTCGACGGAAGCCATTTTGAGGTGGGTGTTGAATGCGACTCGCGACTGCGGAGGTGCAGCGATGAAGGGCGAGTGTTTGTGTAGAATTAGGGCTCACTCATTGAATATAAATTTATTTGGTGCAACGTGAACAAAAAGAAAGTCAATTCGCCCGTCGGCGGAAACTTTGAGTATGAGTGAGAAACGCGATACGTGGTCGCGGTTCGTTTGCTTGTAACTTGAGGCATTGGAAGGCCACGAAGCATGAAGCTCTAATCTCTTGATTACGTAGGGACCTGCGCTGCTATGATTGTAGGGATCGGCAGGGACCAAACATAAACGACCAATAGGAAACTGCCGATGATATTTACTTCTTACAAACGAGTAACTTGAACTGTTTGTATTTCATATTTGTATGAACTAGTCAGTCGTATTGTCTTGGTCAAACCATTATTCATAGTCAATTGAAGAGAAGCATGTGAGAGTAAATTGTTGTAATTATGTATGTAGGTATCTATATTCTAGCGGCTCCCTCTATGATAATGACCTGATTGCTACAGCAGCCAAAAGTAAAAAAGAACCGAAAAGGTTCTAGAAAAAAGTTTAATTTCTATTGTATCAAGTGCTGAGCTTATCAGAGTCCTGCTCTGCATAAGTCCAAGAAAGTGTGGCGTCTGCAGGGCGTATTGATCCAACTCGTTTAGGATTTCGCCAACTTTTAACAAGGCATCGGAATTCCCGACGGCCCCAACAAGGCAACTCTTTGGTTGTTTCTTGTTCTCGTATTGTTTGTTGTTTCATTCAAACTTTGAACTCCGTGTCCTGCTCGATCCCAACGGAGAGCTTGATGGACGGCGGGTGTACTCTGTAAGTCGACGGGCCTTCTTGGGCTGAAACGAAGCCTCTCGTGGCAGAGCTGTCTGCCTTTTCTCCTTTTGATTCGTGTCCATGATTTTCACCCTCCAGGGGCAAACATCCCATGATAGTACAACTTTAAATCATGACACCGGTCTGGAAGCGATCAGAGAGCCGATCCCGGGGGTCGGGAGACACAGTGTAGGACAGGCCATACTGAGGGCCGCGCACAACTTCCTTGCCCTTGAGAGATGGGGGTTGAGGAAAGGTGGGAGCGGGAGAAAAGTCATAGCTGTGCACAGGAGATTGACTTCTAGGGCTGACGTCTCCGTCCTCGCTGGTCTGATAGGTGGTGCTGCAGCTGCCGCTGGTGAAGGGAGATGCAGTTGATGAGCCGGGGAAGTTCATCTGGATGGCCTGGTTGTCGTGCATGGTCTCAGCAACAGCCTTTGCCGTGCGCTTGCGGTTCTCAGCCTGGATCCTGGTGCGATCTTGATAGCGGCCACCGCCTGGGCCAACGTTGACCGAGTCGCAGGCAGCGTGGGTAGGAACATGGCGGTATTTCTGTGTGGGCTGTGTGGGCTTGGTCTGTTCTGCGTCTTTGGTCTTGGATGTCTCCTTGTGGTCGCGAGCGCGCTTGATGGAGCTGAGGATAGACATGGTGATGTTGGTTGAAGAGTAAAGTTTGGAGTTGGAGATGTGATTGGAATTGTGATTGTTGTATTGGTTGTTGGTGTGTCTGAAGAAAAAGAGTTGTTGTTCAACGGGCGAAGTGGTCTACATATAAGCAAGCCATGGAGACTGAGGAGAGTACCAAGACGGTCAGTCCTGAGTATAGAGGCTCGAATGTGTTGTAGGCTGGCGTCAAGGTTGCGTGGACCTGAACAGCCAAAAAGCAACTGACGGCCCGCAACGGCCTTGCTTCGTTCGAGACTCTCAGACTCAAAGAGCTGAAGACCTAAAGGGCGTTGCGAAGCGAAGCGCCACAGACGTACTAAACAACCCCTGCGGATCCAGGAAACCGGTCCATCCGTGCTATTGTGGGCGTCATGTGTGAAACAATCATGAGGCAATCAGGGGTTATACGAGGAATGGATAAACCTCTACGTTGAGCGTTGAGCCACAAATTGCAGATCGTATCATCCGCTGAATCATGGAAGAAGAGAGTTTTCGTCATGCAAAGAATTGTGCTCCCCCTGTATATCATATCTGAATTCGGTAGTGAGCTGGTATTCAGAATAGACTATGTATGTCATTCATACAAGTCTAGCGTTGTCTAGCTATGTATGCATGTCTCGGATGACTGACATGTTGGTGGGCAGCAAGCCGCGGTGTGATATCTCTCCCACGTGTTGGCCAAGACAGACAGAGATCCGATCATGCACGACTGGGATGTCACTAACCGACCGATTTGACAGCTTCACCGCAAGCGAGGTGCCCGTTGACCCCTGTCCCTGTCACGGTAGCTGTGAGTAGCGTTGCGGCACCGGGGGCATCGACTCGGTCTCGCCCTTCCAATGAGGACAATGCTTTGAAGAATATTCGCAGAATTTGTTTGCTAGTAAGCCACCGTCTCTGGGCAAACATGGTAAGAGGCTGCCTGGCATAGATGCCGAGTCTTCCAGACCAAACGCCACCAAGGGGCTGGAGGCGCATACTGACCGCATAGGTAGAGCTTGAGCGAACAGGTACACCGACAGTTGAATGAACGTGGTCGGATCATTGACTTTGAGAGCTTGTGAATCTTCCGAGACCTATTGTGTCGTTCTCGGAATTTCCTGCGTTGCTGATGCCGGGACAAGATCTTGACATAAAAATCTACCTAGTGGAGAATACCGAAGGATTCGCTGAACACGCCCCTCATTTGGATGCTGCCGTGAGCCGTCAAGAATTGGATCAATAATAAATTCTGTTTAACTGTCTGTGATGGTAAAGGTTTATCCATTGGCTGATCACTCGTAAAGATCTCTTCAAGATACAACTTGTCGTGTCTGCAGACCACTTACACGTCACGTCGAACATCATTTTCTCATCACAAACGCCCCATCTACGTCAACTGGACATATGATTACAAAAGAAAAACTTGATTTCATTGTTCTATCGATGAAATACGGTAGTATGACTCCTCTACCGCCTGGATGCATGCACCCAATGTTCGTCACCACCGATGTGCTTCGGCCTCCATGGTTGCCTCACCCATTAACTAGGGCATTTCGTCCCTGGCCGTGGCTTTTGAGCCCCTGGCTAAAGATGCAGACGCCTCTTCGTTTTACTGTAGCCTCACAATTGCTCGTTATCTTGGCTTATATGGATTGTGGTCGTAAATGGTTCCATTGTCGTGCATAAGCCTGGAACTGAGGGAACGTGCAGCTCAGGCCGCAGCTGTAGCTGATCTGAGCTGAGCTGTAGTTGTGTAGCTGCATGTTTGACAGCCCGGGGCCCCCTGTCCCTGCTTGGCTTTGCTGGCTGCGCGTGTTGTCAGATCTACGCCAGGGATGCACCCCAGCTCAGCCAGGGCGACGTTACAACAGATTATCTTTCATAGGACATCAGCCTCGTCGCACTGGAACATGCCGACCAGGCTCGGATCAAGGCGGTTCCAGAAAAGGCTTAACTCTCATCAAGAGACAAAACAAGACAGAGACCAAACTCGATTGGGCTGTACGGGCGTCGTCTCGCGCTAGAATCTTTAGAAGCCTAGGTAAGTCCTAGAAGAGTAACTGTGTAGGTTACGCCGCACAAGGATTTGGTTAGATCCAGGGGGAACCAACAGCGCTTGACTCGATTTGCTATCACGACACAGCTGGCGGTGAAGCCGAAACGACTGAAACTGCTGCTCAATTGTCGTGCTGACGACTCAAGAACTTGCATCTTGGCTTGCATCTTGGCTCGTTTTCTTCGACGGGAACTCCTTTGGGCCAACGGGTTTGAATAGATAAAACCGTCAAGCCATGAAACAAAGATGTTGGTTGACAATAGAACCAAGACTGGTTGTGAATAATGGTAACTTTCTATTGTATAGACCTTGTCCTCTGAGCCAAGCCTTGGTTCTCTCAGCCATCACTTATTCTGTGCTCGCTTTAACTACCGTCAATAATCCCAACATCTGGACCTTGACAGATCTCATAGTCTATCACTTTTACTTTACACATGATCGTACCAACCATTAAAGGAATAGAGGATCGAGAAATATCTCATCAAGGTCACGAGGCGGCTGTTAGCTATTGCCCTGTGCCTGAATACCGCTCCGTCTTTGGGAGGATAAAGAATCTATGAAAGCAAACTACTAAATCTGGACTGTTCTATTATCTATATGAGGAGCAGCACAAATAGTTTAACGTGACCACTTAATTCCCTAGGTTACTACGCTGAGTAGTAGGCTGCGACTATTAACGTCTGGAAGCTTGCTATCGTGTGCTAGTAGCCCAGCGGCATATGCCGTGAATGCTCAATACCGAAAATCAACGGTGTCGTGGCTGCGGCAGTCAATAAATAGTCTCATGACACCAATGAAATATAGGCGTTTGGCGGTCAATAAGTGACAGGGCAAGAATGTTGAGGATGCCATTCCATGTATGTGAGCTCTTAGCTCTTTCGATCGAGTCCCGTGACTTTTGTGTTGTTATCAATCCATCACGTCGATATGGCGCTTATCTTTCTTTCATTACATAGGTGCTCGTGTTGCGAAACTTTATCCTCAGAGATGATGGTAAATTAAACCCTTGCTTGAGGGATCAAAGAAAAAGCCGAAAGACCGATGTATACGGATGATATTGTGAGTAAAAATCTTGAATTTGTGTAGGTCTTTGTTAACATGATTTATAGGTTTATTAAAACCAGCATCTCTATCCAAAGAGAAAGAAAGTTATCCAGGGTCTTTTGTCTCGCCTGATCTTGACATCAAATTGGTTGACCACGTTCCTGCACGTTAGCGTCATGGTTCAACTCAAAAGCTGTCCAGGTTTAATTGACCTTGTCGATCACGTTTGTTCAGAGTTAAGGTTAAAAACACGGGATGATGTTTTAAACGTTGACTAGACGACGATTGAGGCAAAGTTACTCTACTAATCATTGATTGATGCCTACCTATAAATAGGAGAGAAAACATGTGACGATTTGTTCACTGAGCAAACTTGTTATCAAGTGTTTGCGATGGTATACACTTATAACAAACTCGACGCTTTGTTGGCAACGTGCATTCACAATGGCCTTTTACACTTGAGTTTCATGCAGTTGTCATGCTAGCAACAATGACTGTCAATTGTTTGTTATGGGTACATAACTGTCATTGTCATTATCATTGTCATCGCACCGGATGGACCGCTGCATGATGGCATTGCATGCAATTGGCCGGCCACCCAAGTACCTTAATCTACAGTAGGCCCGACGTTGAAAGCCATGATTCTGCTGATGGACACGCATAAGTAGCCCAGCTCCTCACTCAGTTTTGGCATCAACAGCCGCGGTTGCATCATCACTCACTGTCAATGCCCATGACAGGTTCAGGGGTCTTTTCGTCTGGATCGCGCATTTCAGAAACTGGAGAAACTGGGTCCCAATGACGAGACACGTGCTTTGATTGGACAGGGACCACTTGTTTCCTTTTTTCAAAGCTCAACGCTCGCGTCATTTTTTCAAAGTGGCAAAGCAATTTACGACATCTGATTGGACGATAGTGGTCCAGACACCAGCCTCACTGTGGCTGACACGACATTGGCAAGGCAAGGCCCCCTCTTCTCGCCCCCCGAGAGGATCCCAAGGTCTAAACCCAACACCATCTGGCAGCCTGGTCACGCGCATTGCCCACCTCAATCCGCAATTCTCGACAGCCTCAAACCGTTCTCGATATATATATCGGTCCCTGATCGCTAAATCCCGCCCGCATCTTGGCCCCCCGGACTCCGCCTACCCCATACCGACTTTCTGCTTTTGCACGGCGCCGTCGCCGACCTACCCCAAGTAGCCATCCGTTTCCGCTTGTCGCGCCTTGCCTAGGTGCTTTTACCGCGGTCGTCGCTCCCTCTTTCCCGCCGATTGCTTCCGTGGCGTGTCGCCAACTTAATTGTCCCAACCCACTCGATCCCGCCAATTTTGGCCCGCGCCTCATCTCAACATAGTCATTGCATGGCGCATTAAAGGGCCTTCGCTCGCTCTATTGTCTCATTTCGATATCGGCGCCTCCCCCAGCGCATCTCGCACGCATCTCGCATCTCGCACCTCCCATAATCAGGTTATCCTGAACCATCCCACTGTCGCGCCCCGTCTGCGCGCACAATAAGGAATCGTGGCGGCGCTTACCATTCTGAGTCCAAACGAACCATCGGAGCTGTCCTTGCAACAGCATCTCGAACTTGCCCCGGATTTGGCTGCGTATACGAACCTCACTGTCGAGGGAGAGCCCGAGTCTTTGATGATGGCACAGCCCGTGCCTCATCAGCCCACCGATAAGAAGCGCGTCAAGGTCTACGAACTCCGCAACAATGACTGGTTCGACCGAGGCACCGGATTCTGCAGCGCGAGCTTTGAGACGGTATGTTGTTGATGTTCTCACCACCCATTTGCGCCCACGATTGATTGCTGACTGTAGCGCTTGCAGCTTGAGGATGGTCGCAAAGATCCGCGCGTCGTCGTTGAATCAGAAGATCACCCCGAACGTCTTCTACTAGAAACAAAAATCCAGAAGGAAGATGGATTCCAGAAACAGCAAGGCATGTTGCCATGTCCCATATGCGCTTTAAAGACGTCATGTGTCTAACCTGACTCACAGATACCCTGATTGTGTGGCAGGAACCCAGTAGTGGTGTAGATATGGCACTTAGTTTTCAAGAAGCTGAAGGATGCGCCATGATATGGTTTGTTTGTCCATCAACAACATACACCTCAGTCACTAACGCACATTAGGCGCTTCGTGAGCAACGTTCAGCAGACTTTCCATAATCATCTGCCTGGAGCCGGTATGCTGATCTATTCATCCCCCGACGACTACTCTCACTGATATTCAATGTGTAGATGACGGCCTTTCCGACGATCTTGCTATTGATGTTCCGCCAGCCATCAACTTGCCCGACGCCGAACTTGGAAACCTTGGCGATATCGAATCGACGATGCGGATGATGAGCACTACAGCGAATGGACGTGATGCGCTCGCAAAGGCAATTATGGCCGAGGATTTTATCGGCAAGATTGTCCCCTTGGTCGAGATGGCCGAGGATCTGGAGAGTCTCCAAGACTTGCACCGACTCTGCAACATCATGAAAACAGTCATTCTTCTCAACGATACCTCGATTATAGAGCATGCGGTATCGGATGAATGTGTTCTTGGTGTTGTCGGCGCGCTGGAGTACGATCCCGACTTTCCTAGCCACAAAGCCAACCATCGACACTGGTTGGGTAACCAGGGTCGATACAAGGAAGTCGTTCCCATTGAGGATGAACTGATCCGCAGAAAGATTCACCAAACATATCGTTTACAGTACCTCAAGGATGTCGTTCTGGCGCGTATACTCGACGACCCTACCTTTTCGGTTCTGAATTCCCTCATATTCTTCAACCAGGTCGACATTGTTCAACACCTGCAAGCGAATGCCGCGTTTCTTAATGAGCTATTCGGCATCTTTAGCCCGGCGAACAGTGACCAGAAGAGGAAGAAGGAAGCGGTACTTTTTATTCAGCAGTGCTGCGCCATCGCCAAGAACATCCAACCACCAGCGCGTCAGACATTATACAACAACTTCATTGCGCATGGACTTCTCTCGGTTATCCACTTTGGACTTAGACATCACGATGTTGGGGTTAGAGTCGGAGCAACAGACATCCTGATTTCCATCATCGACCACGATCCTCAAATGATCCGCCAGACTCTGTACCGACAGATGCACGAGAACCAGACCCCTTTGACCGACTCCTTGATTGATCTTCTGCTGGTGGAAGTTGATCTTGGCGTCAAGTCTCAAATATCAGAAGCACTCAAGGTCCTCTTGGACCCTGGCCCGCCACAAATGCAAAATGCCGAGAATTTCGCCAAAGCCAATGGCGAGTTTGTTGGACGACAGAGACCCCAGGTCGCTGCTGACCCTCAGCAAGAAGCTTTCCTACACCGATTTTATGAGCGATCAGCCCCAAGGCTATTCAAACCTCTCCTCGAATTAGAGAAGCGAGTGGATATGAACTTTACTGTGCAACAGGCGTCCATGTTTACGTATCTTATTGAGATTCTGACATTCTTCGTCCGGCAACACCATTTGCGTTGCAAGTTCTATGTCATGTCCAATGACATTGCTAAGCGCATTGTTCAGCTTCTCTCATGCCCCGAGAAGTTTTTGAGACTAGGTATGAGACAATGACCCCTTCTTATTCAACTTGGCTAACTCTTCATAGTCGCTATTCGTTTCTTCCGGTCGCTGATTGGACTCCAAGATGATTTTTATGTGAAGCATCTTACGGAGAAGCACATCCTGGGACCTATTCTTGAAGTACTTATCGAGACCATGCCTCGAGATAATCTGTTGGATTCGGCATCACTTGAATTCTTTGAGTTCATCAAGAAGGAAAACATTAAAGACCTCATCAAGCATCTCGTGGCCAATTATAGAGAACATCTTATGGCCCTAAGCTACATGCCAACCTTCCGAGATATCGTTCTTCGATACGACCAGACTGGGGGCTACACGTCAAACGTCGAGTATTTCCTGGAAGCCGAAGATGAGATGGGCAGAAGGCCTCAACCGAACACAAGAATGGTTGAGCAGATTGCCGTCGACCAAGAGCAAGAGGAATACTGGGCAACGTCAGACCCTGAAGACGAGGATGACAATTCAAGTAAGGGGGGAGAAAAGACGCCATCTACGAACGGTTCTATCACCTCGAAGCTTCTTGTTGACTACGCATCTGACGAAGAGACGGACGAAAACGCCGACCCCGAGGCAACACCGGATAGCCAACGTAGTGACGTGGGATCGGATGCCGTGGCTTCACCTATCGATGCAAGCCTTGGAGGAAACATCCCGCCACCGGAACGACTTTCAGAAAAGCGTCGACGCGAAGAGGAAGAGGACGAGGATGAAATGAGCAAGATGCTGCAAAACAAGCGACGCAGCAGCGGCGGTTCCGTCACGGCGATCCCAAACAACTCTCGCGGCCTGCAAAGACGCAGAAGCTTCAACGTCAACTCTCCCACCGGAGGCAAGAAGATCGCCATCAGTCTCTCTCCCGGCTTGAAAACAGGCAGCGGCCCAGGATCCAACGAGGACTCATAAATATTACCCTCACTGCTTTAGGCGATGGCGTACCGGTTATTAATTTATTGTTTTTGGTTTATCATGAAAGGGGGAGGTTGCGGACTTGAGGTCTCGCTTCTACATATCTACATTTAGCAAGTATGGCTTGCTGGTTAAGGGATGGTCAGGTGGAGAGATTCGGCGTTGGTTTTCGACATATCTTCGTGGCCTCTTGCCACTATATTCATTCATAACATCATTTGCTCTACTCCGCCCTATATATCCTTTGACCAGGCATGGCAGGGCGTGAGTATTGCTTGGTCTGGTCTAATGGGGCTCTGTCTGGACCGAGATTCTTCTGCCCCCTTCTTTGGGTGATAGAGTCGTCGAGAAGCGACGGCAATATGGCATATGGCATGGCGTGTGGAGGGGAAATGGAATTCGCAGGATTTGAGATTGGCAGGATTGTAAAAAGGGGAGACATAACTGGAAAACGGCCTGCTAGTTGAGCAGTGGCTGTAGTGAATAGGTTGGCATTGTGTTGAGTTGTATCATACATTTTTCTTATGACTTCTACAGTCTTTTGTGAGAAGTCAGATCTAGCTAGGGACGATAGCTGATGCATTCTAGGCCATGGCCTATTCGTAACGACGAAATGAAAAAGACCTGTCTAGATGAAATGAAAGATGCGTTTAGTATGACAAAATTTATACCAGCCAGTAAAATACATATTAGCCAAGACCTATAAAGTCTTTTATAAAGATATATAAAGCTACTACTACTTACCTAAGTGATTATATTACCTTCTACAGCTTTATGTAAGGGATTTAGTTGCCCTCTGCGTGGTGTAGGCAAGTATCTAGGCAGCTTTGCCTACGGCTGTGGTGATAGCACCGTCGTCATTCATTGGGGTTTTGTAAAATAGAAGATCAATCAAGATACATAAACTTTTGTCTACAATTCCTGAACTCCCACCAGACTTAGAAGAGAATCATTTGCATCATTTCTGCAGTCTAGACCTTCTTGAACTGCTTCGACCACTTATCATAGCCATCAATCATCTGTTTTGTGATGTTTCGGCGTGCCTTTTCGAGCGTAGTCATCAAATCAGACATAGTCAATTCGAGCTTGCCGGTCTCTTTATCGCCTTGGTCGCCTTGACCGTCGTGATCGTCGTAGCGTTCTTGCACAACCATGCAAGTCTCGTAGCATATAGCCTTGATTTCGGCACCAGAGTAGCCTTCAGAGAGGCGAGAAAGCTCTGGAATATCAACGTCGGATGCAAGGGGTAGACCTCGGAGGTGCACCTTGAAAATGGCTTCTCTAGCAGCTTCATCAGGGGGGCCAACATAGAGAACTTGATCAAAACGGCCGGGTCGCATCAAGGCAGGATCCATGGCCTCAGGTCGGTTGGTAGCGGCAAGAACAAGCACACCCGAGAGAGCCTCAAAGCCGTCCATTTCAGTGAGGAGAGTTGTGAGCATGTTGACGGCGCCGGTGCTGCGAGAAGTAGAGCCGCTGCCTGTGCGTTGCCCGCCGATAGAGTCGATCTCATCAAAGAAAATGATAGATGGGGAGGCGTTACGAGCACGCTCGAAAAGAGTACGCACAGCACGTTCAGACTCGCCAACGTACATGTTAAGAAGCTCGGCACCCTTGACAGCAAAGAAATTGAAGCCAGACTCTGTTGCCGCGGCCTGAGCTGACAGTGTCTTGGAACAGCCAGGAGGTCCATAGAGAAGAAGACCCTTTGGAGGAGGGAGAAGAGAGCGTTCGGGGTTCTATGAGAGGGTTATTATTCTGCGGGAAATGGGGTTGTACATCATCATCGTACCTTGGTATACTTGACCATTCGGTTGAGTGCCTTCTTCAGAACATCTTGACCACCAACATCCTGCCAATGAATTGTGGGAGGGTTGAGGTTAATATCACGCATAGCCGTAGGGCGAGTCTCCTTTCTTGCTTGATCCAGATCCGACTTCTCCAGGAAATGTTCTTCCCCAGCATAGGGATCAGCACCTGCCTCGGCTAGTCGAGTATCGAGGTTATATATGCTTCTTTCGATCAAATCGTCGAGATCCTTGGGGCTGTATGCGTGTGTCCTCTGTGCTAGGTCTAGGAGAAGTGCTTGCTTCTCAGTTGGCTTGATCGGTGGGTCAAGGAATTCGAGTATCTCAAGACGTTCGTCGGTTCTGGGAATAGGTAATGCAGTCTGTGGGAAAAAGCGAGTGGATGCTCGCAGCTCATCAGGGATATCGGTATAAAAGTCGGAGCAGGTTGCGACAACCACGACTTGAGCGTAGGAGGTGCTCGATCGTGAGATTGCGGACAGGGCGTCCAGTTCTTCACCAATAGTCTCAATGACAGTATCGCGGTTTGAGCGATCTTTGCTGATCAAGGACTCAAATTTGTCGATCAAAACAATGCTCGGTTGCTGGCTCTGTGCAAGCTTGAAGGTTTCCCTGATGGCGGCAATCTTGTCCGAGGGTTTGATCCAATGTACTCTGCCCCATTTCGTCTCAGCAATACGCTTCAGAATGAAAGTCTTGCCCGTGCCATGACCACCGTGAATAACAAAAGCAGCCGATCTCTTCCCGCCCCTGGAGTAACTAGGTCGAGTGAACTTGGACAGGAATTGGTTCAGTCTCTTGATCGGAGTAGACAGTCCAGGGACGCCAGTCACGACCAAGTCGCCGCCGCTCTGTGCATCTGCGTCTGTATTTGTCGAATTGGGATCAGTGATAATGATAGCTGACGAGCCAGGGCTGAACTTTGCTAGGCTATCGGTCTGTGAATTTACTGATATGACCTTGAAGTTGCGGCGAGACTTGCTGCTTTGAAGTGCTTCGACGACCATGCCAGGAAAGACAAGGCCAGCACGATCTTGAGAGAAGGTATTAGCATATGGAATATCATATTGAATAGCAATCAATGTCTTCTCAGACTTACCGAAAGCGTATGTGAGTGAATGTTCCCATGAAGGGGAATACTTTGCCTCCTTGTCCATTTTTTCCATGTTGTCGAAGTCATTTGCTGTCTTGTCGGTCTTTTCAGTCACATCTTGCACCACGATGTCGTCTGCTTCTGGTATTTTCCCTGTGACGGTGATACGGACTGAATCACCGATTTTGAAACCTGACGCTTCTTGAAAAGCTCTGGTCATCAAAACGATCTTTGGGCCGATGTTCTTTTCTGGGAGAACGCACAACGAGGCTTCTCGCTGTAGCTCTTGAGGGACGACATCTTCTTCGCTAGCATTGGCGGCGGGGGCGGACTCGAGTCTCGTAACAAGGCAGTTTTTGCCGTTTTCTAGAGTTCCGATCAAAGAAAGTAGAGTATCTCTGCTCACGTAGATGCGAGCGGCACCAAGAAGACTAGCCTTTTCGAGGCTAGGATTGGCCAAAGGCCGAATCTTTGCTTCCACACTTTTTGCGAGCATGATGGCTGAGTATGGAGGAAGATGCTTAGGTAAAGTGTTGATGATTGAAATTTTGAATCTGCTTCGTATGGATGTAGTGGGGGATCCAAGGCAGCCTGTCTATTTATCTTCAATGGTGGAAGAAAATACTACAGGCAGGTCCTGCCTACTCGAGCTCTAAACCAGCAACTGTGATTCATGGACGGCTCCTGCCTTTGGAGGGGAAACAATTGTGAGTCGAGTATGATATTTAAAAATTTAGGTAGGGACAAGGTAAGGTACGACCTAAAATATACACTAAAAGCCAAGGTTCCTACATCCTACCTAAGGTGGGCGATAATTGCCTTACTTATGATGACCTGCTCAATACTACTGTAGTGCCATAGTACCCATTTTGATAAATAAAGGTAAAGAACTAATTTCCCTGTCATGTATAGGTAAGAATACCTAGACTTTATGAGCCTAGCACAGTCATCACTAAACTTTTATTTCATCATGAGTTCCAGCAACCAAAAGCCAACCTAAAGACATGAGGGTCCAGCCATGGATTAGTAGGTTGGATGCGGAACATCCCCGCTAAACCCTTTCGGAACTCGGCCGCATCTCGCAAAAGACTTCTCAGAGAGTGACAACCAAACTCCAAGATACATCCTTGAACTTACACTTCAACCAACTTTCAACCCATGGTTCCTCACATTCCACCGCCCGGATGATCCGCCAAAAATGGCTCCCCAATGCCAGGGCCGTTCTGGCCGCTCAAAAAAGAGTCTTTTCCTGCGGCAATGCTAGGTTTTCGGATTCCTTGGGAAACGATGAGAAGCTCGATACTCCTGCAGAGCTCGACACTCCTGCAGAGAAAGCCAGTAGAGCTGTGAAATTCAGTTGGACACAGAAATTCTCGCCAGAGACGAAAGCTCCTCTTCCCCAAAACCCAAAAAATCATCACATGCTCGTCGTCAAAGGCCTCCCTACGACACTGCGCGCTGCCGACTTTGATCGTCTCGCCGCCGGTAAACTCGCTGGCTGGGGAAATGTCATCACATACCGTAACACAGACCCTTCCTGCACTCTTTGGATATAAAAGGCTGACAAAAAGGAACCAGTTCATCAAGAAAGAGACCCCTGGACCATGGAGCCCCTCGGTACCTACCACATTACCTTTGCCTCGGCCGCCGCCGCCTCGCTCTATCGCGACAAGCTCGAGCGAATGCTACGCCTCGCCCGGATCAAGATCAACAGCAAGACAGGTCTCTGGGCCAGTGGAATAGACCCTCGACTGGTCGATAGAACAACAAATCCCGAGGCCGAACTTGAGCGCTTCACGCTTCTTCCGGGCTCTTACCAAGGTAAACCCGCCTTGGAGTCGAAACGAGCCAGGCAGATGGCCTGGAGGAGTGTCATAGACCGAATTGTCAAGAAATATTCCACAAAGGCCCGTCCCAGCGCAGTGCTGGTTGAGCTCCCGCAGGCGAATATCACGGCTGAGAAACTCGAGGCTATAATCAGCCAGGACGGCAAGTCCCACGATCGCCACTTGGGAGTAGATGGCGTGTGGAAGCTTTGGGAGACGTTGGATTTTGAGAGGGAAGCGTTTACCAACACAACCCGAGTGCCTCTCCAACGTTCCAATGCCGAATTTAAACACAGGCTTGCTTCACGATATGTCGTGGTGTGCGAGAACCCGGAAAGCGCATGGCGATTTATTCGCCGTTGGAACCAGCGCATTCTTGAATATGATGACGGCGACGGGGTTATCCAGCGCAACCGTGTAAAAGCATCATACATTGACATTTAGCGATTGTATTTATATGATATAACGAATAGACAAAGAGTCAAACAGAGGCTCACTTCACCACCCAATGCCCATTCTCCGAATATCCGTCCTTGCGGCTAGGTTCGGCACTCAACAGCCTCTCTCGCGATGTAGCCTTCTTTGTCTCTGCTTCCTTGACCCCGCGATTAATCTGCAAGCCAAAAGTAGGAAACTGAACCACAGATCGCAATCATGCACATAACGAAAGCAATGTATATTAGACCCAGATCAAAAACCGAAACTCCAGACCGGATTTGCTCTCTAAGATGGGGTGGAAGGTCGATCGGGGGAACAACAAGACATGACCAAAACCTCTCGCAATGTCATCACTCATCCCTGAATGAGACTGATATTTGCCGCCCAGCTCAACTAACAGCCATCCATTCCTCTCTTTCGGCTTCTTTCGTTCTTTCTTTCTTTCTTTCTTCCTTTCCTTCCATTCCTCACGCCCGAGCGCGAGTCCCCTTCCCATACGCTCGTGAGCTCTCCAACTTTCAGACGCACGCACGCACGCACGCTGACCCATGCACAGCGTATTCTCCCTCGAGTTTACAAAGTTATAAGCTTGAAATAGTAAAAATAAAAACGACGGCAAACGGAGAATGACAAATAACGGACTCTTTAGGGTATTCGGTTTAGCAGCACTTGCTGCTGCCGCCGCTTTCGCTCTTATCGCCGACGTTGACGCCGCTCGCTGAGGGTTGATCGTTCTTGGAGTTGTCGATAAGCCGCTTCTTGATGTCTGCGGCTAAGCTGTAGAAGGCCTTGTCGATGTTGATGTTGCTCTTGGCCGAAACCTCGAGGAAAGGAATGCCCAGCTCGTCAGCGAGGGCTTGGCCTTGCTCGGTGGAAACAACGCGCTTCTCCTCCCAGTCGCACTTGTTGCCAATTAGAATCTTGTTGACACCTTCGGTAGCATGTTGCTCGACGTTTTGGAACCAGGTTCGGATGTCTGTAGAAAAGTTAGTTAGAAATTGCTGGTGGTATATGTGGCTCGAAAGCGCATGGGGTTTGTTGGGTCAAGGGTGCCCATCTGGGTACTTGGTGGGAGAGGGGTATAGGTATAGATAGGTATAGCAACAAAAATATGGTGAAATATATATCGAGGTGAATCGTGGGATATTAAAGAGACGGACGTACTGTTGAATGAGCGCTCATCGGTGACGTCGTAGACAAGGAGAATGCCCATGGCACCGCGGTAATAGGCGGTGGTGATGGTGCGGAAACGCTCCTGACCGGCGGTATCCCAGATCTGCAACTTGACGCGCTTTCCATCGAGCTCAATAGTCCTGATCTTGAAGTCGATACCGATAGTGGTGATGAATGAAGGGGTGAAGGAGTCTTCGCTGAATCGCAGCAGACAGCACGACTTGCCGACGCCGGAGTCGCCTATCAGGAGCAGCTTAATCTACATGACGGGCAGAGGGTCAGCGGGAGTTATTGTCATGAGGCGGTCGCAAAGAGAATAGATAGCAGCGACCGTTACGGCGCGATATGCTGGCACATGTATTCATTCAACCAACGGGTTGGTTCGAGACGACGATGTGAATGAAATCCAAGGGACGCAACGCAGGGGGCGGGTTTGGCGGGCGGTGGGGGGCAAGGTAGAGGTAGATTGGATTGGATTGGGGTTGGGTTTAAGATATCGTACCAGGAAATCATAGTTGCGATTACTCGACATGGTGGGCGAGGAGTGAGAGTAGCAGAATGAAGCTACTGCAGAGTGAAGCGACGAAAATTCGGGATGGTCGAGGGAAGAAGCGGAGGAGACAGAGACAGAGAGAGAGAGAGAGACAAGGCTAGGGCGGGATGAATGAAGGTCTGATGGTCGTCGAGGGTTAAGATGGAGATGGAGGTTGGAAATGGAAATGGAAACGGGGGTCCTGAGAGTGGACTAGCCCGTTGATTGATGGTAGAGGTAGCTATCTCCCTACAGCACAGGCATCTCTAGGCACTGACGAACTAGCCAGCACTACGTGTTTACAGGGGCTGAGAGGGGCCTTTCTTTTCGCCTTTTACTGCCCCCCCGTTTGTTTCAGCACATGCCGTTTAAAAAAGAGTCTACGTGTCAGACTGCCCGACGTTTTTATAAGTGGTTAGGTATTCGGGAATATAATAGAATTCCTCATGTTTGTATTCTATTCTCTTATTTGTCTATTCTTATTTGCCCAAGTGTCAATATATTCCCTTTCAAACTTGAAACAATCATGCTTGTCCATCAAATATCCCCCATCAGCTAACAAACAACATATTGATATGATATCCCAGCGCATAAACTGACTGCATAATGCATTCTCCCGTACGGAGTACATGGTTTCAATTATACATCCACACACAGTACGGAGATGCTACACGTACAGATAAATCCCTTCACATACAACAGTCATAGAGTCAATTTGTGCCCCTGAAATACAAATCTTGTGGCGTCTATCTTTTGTTACTTTTTTAACGTTCACTGTAGTTATTGGGTTCCACAACAGCTTGTCCCCTCTCCTGGCCTGGCCTTTGCCCCTAAGTACATTAGTTCAAGACGTCATCTTGAGAAACATCATCACGAGACACCCTTATCAGAAAATCAGCCACGCTTCTTACGTCCAGCTTTGCCACATGGCACTCACAACTTACTTACTTGTGCAACGTCAACAGAGGCCAACTTGAGGCTCACTGCGTTTCACTGTCGTCCTCAGGTCATGGTTTTTGTCACTCAAAATACATCAACAGTAATTCGATTGACTCATCATAGATGCTACCAAAAGAACTCATCAATCCAGTCCAGTAATGTCTTGACAGTTCAATAATATTCATCCGTCCAAATGTACATAAAGAAGCGAAGAATCCGAAACCATATCCCCCAACTCGATGCTCTGCTTACTTCTTGCAAATACCAAAGGCCTTCTGGCAACCACACTCACAGTGCTTAGCCTTGCGGCCACATTCGCCTCCGCGAGAGCAGCAGTCGCCAAACTTGCTACCTTTGCAAGTTTGGCCAGTCTCACCGCCGCAGCGGCCATTCTCAGAAACCTTGAGGCCAGAGCTCCCCTTCTTGGTCGGCACGCTCGATGTCTGTACTGGTAGAGCTTTGATGGTAGGTGTGTCAGAATACTTGTTGTCCTTTGGATATTTGTTCCACTTGCGAGTCACCGTCTCTTTGGCAACCCAAGTTTTCCCAGCAGACTTTATGGTCTTGGTCGTAGTGACAACAGCATGGACAGTCTTGGATGGAGCAGCCGAGGGTTTCTTGCTGACAGGCTTGCCGTACAAGTTGTGGTTCTTGCTGCCGGTGGCCATATCACTGCCCTTGAAGTGACCATAGGGAGCAGGAATAGGACCGGGGACCTTGGCAAAGTGCTCCTTGCCAGTGAAGTTGGGAGGACCCTCGAAGTTCTTGGACTTGCAAGCGCTGTTGATCTCTTTGCAGTAGTCATTCCAAGTATCGCAGCCAGAACCACCAGTGGGAGGGGCGTTATCCCAGCAGTCGCCAACGACGTCCCAGCACTTCTTGGCTGCAGCCCAACAGTTATCCTGCCCGGAGTACTTGGGAATAGGCTTTCCACACCAGTTGGCGTTCTTGGCCAAGCAGTTCTTGGGAACAAGACCATCCTTCTGAGTCTTCTTGGTGCCTGTCTCCTTGGAGGTTGGAATCCAAACCTTGGGGCCAGGGATAGTATACTCGCCCTTATCGCTGTAAATGTTGTAGGTCACGCCGGGGTCTTTCTTGTCCACGTAACCAGGAATGCTGGCCTCGTACTTCTTGGGGATTTCAAGAGTACCCTTGGGGCCATTCTCGATAAAGATCTGAGCACAGCTGTGATAGAACTGAGGATCACCTGAGGGAGCGTTGTGGAGAGCAAGGACCTCAGGACGGACGAGATAGTAACCAGCAGGAAGGCCAGTGGGAAGATCAACGGAGAGAAGACCGCCGTTGTCAATGAGGCGGTCGACACACCACTTGTCTTCCTTGACATTGTATCCATCCTCCCAAATCTTGAACCAACCGTCACCAGCAGCAGAGTCGGAGTACATGTCGTCGACCTTCTTCATGTAGACGGAGCAAGGACCCTTGTGACCTTTGGCTATGACACCAGGCTTGTGATAACTGGGAGATTCACGGAATTGGAAGGTCAGTTGAGCACCGCCGGGGGCCGGGCAGATGAACTTGACTGCCTTGTCGCCATTTTCACCTATATTGTTTTGCATCAGTGACTGGTTCGAATCGACAGTCAGATACACTATTTACTTACCACAGGCCATGACATCTCCGCTAATGGGGTAGATGGGGCTGTTGGCCTTGGAGGCATCCTTGGGCTGGCGAACACAAGTTCCATCGCCCTGGTTCTCACCATCGATGAAAAGAGTAGTGAAAAGGGTGTGGGCGTTCGCGGCAGCGGCGAGGCCAAGAGCGGTAGCAAGGAGCTTCATGATGAATAATTCAAAGAGAATCGTTTCGATAAAAACCAAAAGAGATGAGCAGAAAACCTGTTCTGCTATGAAGCCGCTGGGGCAGAAATTGTTGATTGATGTGATGGATAAAGAGTGTGTATGCCTCAAGAGGACAGTAAGGAATGACTTTCAATCAATGAAGGAATGAGAGAAAAGAAAGAGTTGTGCTACAACTCAAGAACACCTTGATGAGGAGGAAGAATGAAGGTAGAGAGGAGAGAGGAACCATCACGAACTCGCGGCGAGACCTGGATATATACCACGATTCCTCAGCTCAGGGCATATGGCAGGCATCTCGACCTCAGCTCGGGTCAGCCTGCAGATCGTACCCTCTAGACTCGTGTTGGAATAAGGTACAGACATGGATTATGGGTGATGGGCAAGCTCGGTGAGTTACACCAACAGCCCAACTGCACAGCTATTCGGTGCATAGGCGACAAACAGCCTGCATCTCAAACGGTGGCTTTGCCCCTAGCTTAATCCTTTCCATTTCCCCAGTGTGATAATACCCATGTCTAGGCTCTCTGCATGTTTTCAGGTGTAATCAAGCAGGCCCGTCAAATAGAAAGGTCAGGGGCCAGTAGGTGGCCATGGTAGCAAGCAATCGTCGAATGCCAAGACAGTCAAGATGAAACGTAGTCCCCGAAGCCTAGGGTCGTGTCTGTGGGTGTCGTGATGACTTTATGTAAGTAAGATTGTGTGGTTGAGTTGAATGGGATTGGATTGGATGGATGTTGAAGCTAAGATTTGGTACCTGCGTCAAAGGAAGCGCCCAGATAAGCGGGCGTTTGTTAATGTAACCCACTGCAAGTCAGAAGGACATTCACTGACTTTGATAGATCTGATGTTGTATTTATCGTGTTTCTTTCTTGATGCTCAATTTATACTCATGGTTTCCGTTAACCTTAATTCAAATAACCTACTACTAAGTTAGTCCTTCTTTTCCATCGCTCTAAATCATACTTTTCTAATCTGGCAAAGTCAAAAGCAATTCTTAAATTGGCTTCAGATCAGAGAAACAAATACAGGGACCATCCATGATGATCAAAACTCATCACCTGCAGCTTATCGACCTCCAACCCCTCTTATGCTTTCGATTCCTTGCTCAAGATTGTCTGTCTGTCCATCATTTACGAGCATCACAGCCCCCACAGTTTCAGCCGCATGGGACCACCCGCCTCTAGAGTTGATGGTTGGTACGATGTATCTAAATCACACTGCTTAACTATAGTAAAAGTGCATATGTGGCTACACGCATTGCATACTTCATTCTCGGATCCATTATTCTAGATCGTGAGCATCGTTCTCCTTAACCCTCCCGTTTCGATCGTTTCTTACTTCACGGCTCAGGTCTCAGCGACAAGGATCTTGTCGATCTTCCCCAGGGGGTTCCAAACCTCCATCATCTCGCCCTGAGAAAACATATCCATCACACTAATAAAATGAGGAATCTGACCCGCTGTCATCGTATCCAATGTCGATCATTTCATTAAGCTTGTTTATCCCCTGACTTTTGGCAAATAACTACTTGGCATCACCGACTGCATGTCTGGACACGCATAGTTTCTTACTCTATCCCAAATGATATGTCAGTTTCAACAGCATCGGACTATTGTCTATTGCAGCCAAGCGCGTTTCAACGAGAAACAAAACTCCGGCCTCATGGAGGTCGTACAAACACTCCTCATTCGGACTTTCGCTCATCAGCGGTTCGGTAGTCCAAATGACAACTCGTGTATCGGATCTTTCGAGGGCCAATGGATCTTCTGCCGCTCTATATATGCGACGTTTAGCTGCTTCAGTTCCCGAATCAATTATCGTTCACCTCAACTCCTCCTCCTCTGTCATACCCAATCACATAGTCAGATAATGGATCGTAAATCATACAATTGAAAGGGTAAGAGTGGAGATTTGATTCTGTCCTGCGCGACCAACATTTTTTACTCCTCATACGCACTTTATACAAAACACTCATATCAACATCCTTCCATAATTGGTCTGTCTTTTTGCGCCTGCATTACAATCATCTCCTCCCTCTTCCCCTCCCAAGCGACTTCAGCAGAGTTTTATTTTGACGTCCGCCGCTTGTCGATATGGTACAGTATGATACAAGCTGGCTATTTGATAAATGGGTATCTTATTCGTTGATCTTGGCCAGGATCCTATTACATTCATTAGTACACTTGTTTCTATAACAACAGAGGCACTGTGCTACTACTCACTCGCTGTCGCGGAAGAGCTGGAACTCCTCCTCGCCGGCCTTGACGGGAGAGCCGCCGAATTGGGGGATCAGGACGCGGTCACCGACAGTGACACCCATGGGTAGTCGGTTGCCCTTCTTGTCGAGGGCACCGGGGCCGACGGCCAGGACCTTGGCCTCGTTGAGCTTCTCGACGCTAGACTCGGGCAGGAAGATGCCGCTGGCGGTCTTGGTCTCGGCCTTGATGCGCTGGACCAGGACACGGTCAAGGAGGGGAGCAAGAGCTCGGATGGACTTGATGGAGGTGGCCTGCAGCGCAATCGTGTTAGTCACAGATTGCAATCAATAATACCCATGCGCCAATGTTCCAACTCTCCCATCTCAGCCTCCCAACGGCTCACGGTTGCCGAGGATAAGAAGCTGGATAGTTGAGGTTGAAGCATTCACACTAGAGTCCTTCTGCGAATAGCTGCAGAAGCCATAAACAACGCACCATTGTGATTGAGTAAAAGTTTGGTTGGGTATATAGTGAGGATCGTAGATTCGCAACGAGAGAAGTAAACAAGAAGAAGAGTTCGGCTTCGGTGTTTCAACGGAGTTCAAATCGGCGGTGGATCTTGTCTCTTCCAACAGCTTCCAGAAGAAGGTCAGCAATTTTTTCCCAAAGCTTCCCCTCGGCTCTTGATTTCCCCGGTTCCGAGAATCGGCACTACACCTCCGAGGCCCGTCCCCAAGTGGCATGGCATATGACGTGACTCCCAACGACCATCACTAACACGATGAAGCTGGAGCTACCAGATATTTATTTACCCAGAATATTATGTGTTATATTCAACTTGAACTTTTCTCTCGCTCGGTGATCAGCCTCAATAGTCCCATATCCGTAATACGTTGACTAATCGACGCTACGACCAAGGAACTCTTAACAATTGCTAATCCTCCCTCTATCTATTCATCACTCATCAATCCATGCAGCTTATAAGCAAATACGATTTCAACCAAGCAAGCCCCCGATTTATACCCTTCAGTTGCCCTCAAAACGCCAAATGCCGGCTTTCATCCCTGGGATCTTCAATATTGTGTTGTCGCTGTAGTCCAATCGTCTAATGATCACTTCTTCTCTGTCTGTTGTTGACTGGTTGGTGGTTCCAATATGTGAGTGTGATTCTCGGCCGGAACCACCTCGCCGTGGTCGAATTGCTGGCAGATAACCGTATCGGCAACCCAAGGTTCCTGAAGGATCTCATCCATCCGAGCACGTTTCTTTGAACTGAGATCAAGCATTCGACTGATGATGTGTCTGCTCTCCCTGGGCAAGAGACGCAGAATACGCCATGGACCTCGAATGACTTCTTTCCTTTCTCCTGTAACGGGTGGCTTTGTCTCCTTCGATGGCTCCTTCGATGGTTCCTTTGACGGTTCCTTTGACGGTTCCTTTGACGGTTCCTTTGACGGTTCCTTCGACTCGCTTGTGGAACTGTTATTGTTTGAGGTTCCATCTTCTTTATTCTCACGCTGGGAATTTTTCTTGGTTTCATCTTCAGGCAAGAAATCTCGTGCTGGCGTGGTGGTCAAGTCATTTGTTGACTTGGAGGGCACAATTAGTTTCCTAGGGTCGTGTCCCGGGGTTGGATCCGCTGCGAATAACTTGAATGAGTTGTCTGTCATTCGGGGAACCTTCCATGGGAAACGGCGAAGGGTCATGCAGCAGAAGATGATAGCCAGAGACCAGATGTCCACAGCTACGGCATCATACTCTTTGGAGTCATAAACCTCGGGTGCGAGATAGGGGTCAGAGCCGACAATACCTGAGATCAATTAGCAAATATCCGCACATTTGGTCAGCGTAGTAACGTACCCTTTGCAGGTACAGTGTCAGTCTCAAATGGATATTTGAAAACATGGGCACTCCCAAAGTCGATAATTTTCATGATGCCCTTGCTACTCACAACCACATTATCCAGCTTCAGATCGCGATGGGCGAGTCCCACGCTGTGCAGATAAGTGACGCCATTGAGGATCTGGAGGAAGCAGCATGTTATCTCTTCCCGAGACATCCGACCGGTCATAACGATTGCAAAGAGATCAAACGGCGCATATTCCATCACTTCATACCAGCGTCCTTTTTCTTGGAGAATATCCAATGTTTCGATGATGTTGCCGTGATGAAGGGTCGATCCAACACAGAATTCAGCTGTGACTTTCTTGTTGTACTCCTTTTCGGTCTCGTATGTGTGCCTCGCACGGAACTCCTTGACAGCAAACACAACACCGTCGTCCTTGCGCTTCATCAGTCTAACCGATCCGCCTGCGCCGGAGCCCAGAAATTTGCCAAGCTTCCCGTACTTGGAAGATAGCCCATGGTCATCTCCAAAAGGCAATTGCTGAGTAGATTTGGCAGCTGTGGGTGTCCTGTTACCGAGCCTGAGCGATGGTGCTGGTGAGGACTCCCTCTTCTTGCTGGAGTGTCCGCCCTTTCGGAAAAATCGCTTCAAATCTGCCATTGAACCATGTCCAGGATGAAGGTTTCCAGTAGTAATGCTATCATTGGGTGCAAGCTCCTCAGCGCTGTTTTTCGCACTGCCAAAGATTGAGGATGCGCGCTTGTCGCTCAGGTTCGACTTGGACGCATGAGGTGATCCATGCTTCTTCTTACGAGAGAAAATGAATCTAGGGTCAATCGAGTGCTTCGTAGCATGTCCTGCTAGCGCGGGTCGCCGACCTTTGGCGTATGGATCGTTGATATCACCACCAGGGGTAAACGGTTTAGAATAGAAGCTTGAGGCTGGGCTTCGAGAAGGGCTCGACTCTCTAGAAGCAGGGACTGAACCAGGCCCAATGCCAAACATGCCTCGGCGATGGGACTGGTGCTGCTCTTCATCCGACGATCTCCTGCGAACCGCATGATCCGAGACAGCTCGCTGAGCCGAAGGCCTTTTGATGGGAGTTGATAAGGGCTTTTCATGGGATGACGATGGTTGTGGGGTGATGATCGGGGCTTCGTTCGCTTTCGACCCTTCCCTGGGCTTCCTATCGAAAGTAGCCTGGCCGGATCCCGCGGGAGTAAGGGGGGGAGAGGCCAGCGTAGAGATATGAGGGCTGGTGTGTGGGGATTGGAAGGTGGCCGAGGTGGGTGTGGGCAGTCTCGTAGAGTGTCCGGATTCATCTTCATTCGATGGGACCTACGATGACATCAGTTAGCGTTAGTCGCAGAACCTTGAGCTATGATGAAGCATCGGCGGTTTTGTCATAGTGCAGCAAAGCCAAAAAGCCGGAAACAAAGCACCAGTAGCTCAACAACACTCTGCGGAGGCCGGAGAGATCTAGATAACACAGAAAGGGGGGCATACTCGTGAGGGCGGGAGGGAAAATGCTTCAAATTGACAGTTGTTCAGGCGCAATTCTTGTAGCGGCCGGCCGTGGAGTGACTTTGTGAATGCTTTGAGTTGATCGGCTGTAACTTCAGTGAAGGCACTTGACTGGTCTTTATCTTCATGTTCTGGGTTCGATGGCGACGACGGGTCAACGGCCGAAGGTTGCGTTGGCGAGATCTCTTCGACGGCGGAAGAGAAGCGAACGCCGGATGCATCTTCAGGTGCCTCTTCCTTTGGTGCAGATATCTCTTGAGGTTCCTGAGTAGCTTCTGGAGCTTCTGGAGGAGCTGGCTGTCAGCGATTGTATCACAACCAGAGTTTCGCAAGGTGCTTGACTGCGCAGAGTAGAGGAGCAACAAGGTGGGGCAGAATAGACTCGGCAGAACCGGATGATAGGCTTACCAGAGACGCCCTGGGAGGGAGGAAGCTCCTGGGGAGGGTTTTCAGAAGCCATCGAGATGGAAATGGATGCTTTTGATGGGTTTGTAATCCAAGATATCAAAAAGCAAACCGCGATAGCTAGCAATATGGGGGAGAGAGGGTGGTGAGAAGAAGCGAAACTGAAGCAGACTAGAGAGTTGCGACGACGATGATAAAAGAGGATGGCCCGCACTCACTAGTGGGGGTCCCACTTTGTTTCTCTTCCACCTTCTTTTGGAGGTGAGTGGTTCCCGTCTCCTTAGATAACCGTAGTTCTGGGTGACGGGCAATAATAGCTAGGTACCTAGTAGCGTTCAAGAGCTTCTTATGTCCGCCGCGGCAATGCACGTGTTGGAAACACACTAACTTGGATGTACCCGTGGACGCTAAAACGTGTTTCCTCGCAGCTGGCGATTATGTATGTACATGGAACTCAAAGTTGAGGCTGGTTGGTGGTATTCGGACATATGCGCATACGTTAGTAGGTACCTTATTTAAGTTGGGTTGACATGAACTTCATGCTATGTATCGTAGTTTGATACAATCACCTTTCCCAACAGAAATCCTAGCTTAGCAGCCTTTTATCTACCCAGGTATCTGTCAAAAACAGGCAACTTGGCTCAACCGATCCAGTAAGCACCAGGTGTCATGTACCTCGACTGACGAAGCTCTCCCTGATATCATGGCCCTGGCGCATAACTAGACAGGGCTCCTTGTCTAGAGAAAACTCAACATCTGAGCATAAATAAAGGGAGACTGCAGTACCCATATACATGCAATCGAATCGTAATGTAATGCATTGGGTTGCAAAATTGTTTCCTTGTTTGGTTGGAAACTTTCCTGTTACTACATACTACATAATTATGTATGACTCAACTTATATCACACTGAGGCTGCCCACCAACAGCTGAGTAGGTGTATGCACTAAAGATGCAAGATCGGGAAAACGGTCAAGTTCACGCAAGTAGCACAGGTTTCGTTAAAGCGATCCCCTGTCAACAACTATCGATTTGGTGCTCAATCAGCTTCGTTCCCCTAGCCGACGTCTCCAGTGTCTTGAAGTGATACATACCTAGGTACCTACTTGCTTGACACGAGAAGCACTGGCACCTGATATCTGTGCGTGGCTCTCGTGTAAGTCAGCCATGTGTGTGTCTGGTGTCAGAGCCACAGCCCAGAAAACGTCTGAGACACAATGTGTAACATTGACAGGTATCATCCGCTTCTAGAAACAAGACAAGAATTTCCCCTTCCCTCACTTTGAAGTTTTACACCCCGGTCCGCACCAGGTACGCTTGGCTCTTAGCGGAGCTCCCGGTCAAGTGTCGGTCGCCTCCAAGCCTCCCTACCTCTTGTGAGAATCTTTAAAATCTTTTCATTACCAACCAGCAATAATGATGAAAAAATTAATCAACCCCACACATAAAATAACTAAAATATTTGTGTTTCTTACACTATTCCAATGTAAGCAACAAGTCCCGCGTCTAAATCAACCATTACTAAGAATCAAACACGCAAGCATCATTGCATTACACGTGTCAGGGTGTTTTAAGTGGCAATTTATAACAAAAACATGGACCAGTAGTCTATCTCGATGTTCGAGCTCTTTAGATGATCACCGTTGTGGTCAGGAACTGTCCCTGGAAAATCTAACTAGGGTATTGTCGATCCATCATTGCCCTGGGCTTTTAACGGCCGTCTCAATATTACAGAGTCTTACGTAGAAGTTGAATGTCGACTTGAACGTTCAATTCAAGCAACTCATCTTCGCCATCAGCTTCTTTTGGCAAGTCAATGCTCTAGTCTACCTGTATGTAACATAACCTCCGACTAATTACCGTAGCATGTAATAAGTTGCTAAGCCCATTGATGACACCAAAATATCCTCCAAATAGGTATGATAAGAAGCCCATTATGGTCATAATCTTCCGCATGACTCCGTTGTATTGGAAAGGATACGAGACCTTATGCAATTGAAGCCACGCGTGCTGTGGATCGAAGACTTCCTTGATACTTACATATGTCGGCACGTGAAGTTGCTGAGATGTGCACCAGGTCCAAACCTCTATTATCAACTTCACATGTCTCTTCCTGTACCCGGACATGCCCTCAAGCTTCTCACTGATATTCTTGTATCCCAAAAAAGAAAGAGAAAAAAAACAGTAAATGGTGTCAGCATAAGTACCTACCTTAGGGAATGCCTTACGTCCCCAGGTAGGTAAACAGCCGTGCTTCCTGACACGCATTGGTGGTATATATGAAAAAGGTAACCAGTATATTCCCTTTTTAACCGCTGAATAGATGCAATCGTACAATTCTTCCTCTGGTCTCCTCTGGTCAGAAGCCCTCCTCCCTATCCATAATCTATTATTAGGCAAAGCTATTTTATAAAGGTATATAGAGTATAGCTTCTAGCTTTGCCTCTTTAAAATAAGGCTAAAGTATATAAGTCTAAGTAATCTCTATTTAATTATTAGTTAATTAAATTTTAAGTATTTAGCTATTAGCTAGAATTAAATATATTAAAGTAAATATA